>JACFYI010003840.1:380029-390610 GCA_014898755.1 Handroanthus guayacan
TTGCCATTTCCAGTACATATATCTTTTTGTTTTTAGTTGGAACTTAGACTTACACTAATGCCATAAATCTGAAATTTCTTCTATAGTAAATATCTCTGATTTTTGAGGTTTTCAAATCATTCTTAAACAACATGATTTTTTAATAACCCCTTTCTTTAAGTTTACCTACACAGTTCCCTCCCCTCTCATCCCATTATACCAAATTTAGGTTGTTTTGCATGCAGTACAAAGTTATACATAAATGGATATTTCTGTGTTTTTTAACTTTTCCTAATCAAATTCGTGACACAAGACCATTCCAAGTTAATCCTCCTGGATGCTTATGTTAGGTTTAACTATTTTATTGTTGCATTGGAATATCTCTTTCCTCGTGCAGTTATAAATATGTGCTTGATATCTGTTTGGCATTGTTGCTAATGCCATTTTCAGTCTAGAATATGGATAAATAAACTGAGTAATTTTGTGTTTGCAGGGACATCCATTATATGGATGTTGTTGCAGTGGGATTCACATCAACCTGTCAAGAGTAAACTCGTGTAAGAGTCCAATAAAGGCATTGACTGCTTCAAAGCTTCCTTTGAGGTGAAGGAATTAATGATGTTTGTTTTGCTTCTTGTATAACTGACTGGGAATAAGACTTGTATAATATGTTGCAAGTAATACAGTCTACAGCTATGACCACATGCCTCATCAGAATTGCCCTTTTTCTTCTAATCAAACTCTTGAAAACAAAGTTCTTCTTTGAATGATGTAACTTTGTGCTTCATACTTTAGAGCTAGCATAGTTGCTTTTTCGAATGATGTAACTTTGTGCCTCGCCATTTAGATTTACACAGAAAAGTTCATTTATGTTTGCTTTGTTTCTTCACTTGAACATCTTGGCTAATTCAGACATTGTTTGCTGTCTAGTTTACATCAATTTTCTCTAATGTGAATGCCTTATTGAATTGTGATCATTACTTTATATTTATGTCAGAGATAATTGATTTTGAACGGCGTTTAGATATTAAGTTTGGACAGGCTGAAGATGTAAGATGTCACAAGCATTTATATCTTATATAACATGCTCTTGTAGCTTATAATAAATATTCTTATCTTAGGATAAGCTCCTGAGTATTTAGACAAAATAAGATCATGAAATTCATAAAACATTAGTAATGCCAATTTTTGTCAGTAATACGATAAAACTAAAAATTAAAGGAGTTTATTAACATCCATGTCCTTAACATCGTCATCCATCAGATCCTGCAACTGATCATGTTCTACATCTTCACTCTTTTCATTATCTCATATACCTATCTCTTCATCTCGATCTCTGCTCCCTCCTTCGACTCTACTCTCTTCATCCTCTAATTCCACTTTCTCATCGCCTCGTTTTTCAAATTCTTCCATCCGAGATTTCAAGTCCTTCCTCCCCATTGTCACTATTTGATACTCGGTTTCTCCACCTACAAGTCTCTCCTCCACTGTAGTCTTCTTGTTGTGGGATTTCTTGACTTGGTAAAGAAACCATATGCAAATAGTGAGTATTACACATATTTGAAGGGCATGCTTTACCTTCAAAGTTTTTGACCTTTGAATCCTACTACTGCCTCATGGCTTCAGGATCATCAAAGATAGATGAAAGAACGGAAAATACTTCACTCTAAGAAGGTTAAAATCTCGTAAACATGTTTATATACCATAGGAAGCAAGGGGACTAAAAAATGACTTACGATGAATTTGAGCAGAAGATAAAGAGGTGGAATGGGTGGACATAACAATTAGAAGGAAGTTACATATTGAAGAAGATAAGGAGGTGTTGGTGATATATGAACGGTGTGGTTTAAAAAGGGGAGGCATGACGGTTGAAGAAACAATATGGTAAGGAAAAGAAATAGAGTTGAGGAAAGACGGAGCACTGGAAGAAGAGAAAATGGTGGCACAGAAGAGATTTACGGCGGGGGCAGTCGGTGGAGGGTTTCCCCCGCCGCCGCCGATGAAAGTAGTGGTGGTGGGATATGCTCTTACTTCCAAGAAGATTAAGAGCTTTTTGCAGCCCAAGCTTGAACGCTTAGCGAGGTAATTGATTCAGTTATTTTATTTTAATTTTCGCTTCCACGACCCTTGGAGAAATCCGATAAAGGTGCAATTTGATGTGTACATTTATTTGCGAAAACAACGTAATGTAATTAATATTTTGGGAGAAAGATTGTGATATACTTTTAGTTAATTAGATTTATTTTTTTCACCTTTTCCTTTTCTGGTGTTTTGTGATCATTTGCTATTAGAAATGCTCTAATTGTGTTATATTCTTCCTACTAGGATTGTCGTGAATTCCAATTTTGTTTTTAGGTTTTAGGTTCCAGAACTTTGAACCATTGATTTTGTTTTGGACATGTTGTATTTTTTGAGGTCAGGATTGCCTTTAGAATGTGGCTGGGCATCGGTTGTGCTTGCGTGTGTGAGTGTGTTTTCTCTTTTTCTTTGTGTTTTCACTTTCACTCTTCATGTAAACGGCTCTTGGGTCTCGGGTGTTGATGGTTTTTTACTATGGAAACAGTACTGACAGGTATCTTAGTGGAATATCCTTTCCGAAATATTCTACTTCGCGACAAACCCGATGATAAGATTTTTGTGGCATAAACCAATATTTGTTCACATTAACAAGAAACTTTATTCAGTGATCCTTGTCACTTTCATTGTATTTTTGTAGGACTCACTGGTTAGTTTTGCCCTTTTACCTATCTACACTTGAGTGGAAGTTTAAGTTAACCCAAGTGAATTCGTGTTCACAATAATGAAGAAATAATAGTAGTTATCGTGTGATCATTGTCACTTTCATTGTGCTTCCTAAGACTTTCCTTGTTATTGTTGTCCTTTTCCCCACCTCCGAACAAGCTGAAGTTTGACTTGTGCTAGGTGAATTGTTTTTGGCAATTTGATCATGTAAGCTGTTATAGTTTGTTGCGATGGTCTATTCCTGGTTCTTCATTCAACTATTCTTGGCCCGCTCATTGATCAAAATCTTCCCATGTGCTGGATGATTATTGTTCTAGCTTTTATATCTGTTCTTCTGTGGCATAACTGATATGGAGTATGTTATGAACTGTGTCCTTTTGAAATCTTGGATGTTACCGTAGATCTTGAACCACCAATTTCATAATTTGAGAATTTTGAGATTGCAGTGAGACACTATTTTTGAGGCGGGGAAAAAAGGAGAATGAGATGCTATATTGATGCATTTATATTTAAGCTGCAAAGTGCAAATGATTTAGACCACAGTGACTCCTTCATTGAGAAAGTCTACCTGCACTAATGTTTTTAACTAATAATACACAATCACCTGTTGACTGTTAGTAACTAACTGCATTTTGGTTGCAAAAAATGCAGGAACAAGGGAATTCAATTTGTTGCAATTGATCATAGTAAACCCCTTTCAGATCAAGGTCCTTTTGACATTGTGTTACATAAGGTGAACTTTTGTGTGCTTTTTCCACACGCCAATCTATTATTCAACTTTATCCGCTATTTTGCACATATAAACAGTGATAAACACATTTTACCTTATTTATTTTCATGCAGTTATCTGGGAAAGAATGGCGACGCATACTTGAGGTTGGTCTCATCATTTCTGCATTATATTAACAACGTGTGTGATGTAGAGTTTGGATTAGAATGACAAATTTGGCTACCTAGCAATCACATGATGCAAATTGATGACATAGTGACATGCGCTGTCGGTGACTGGTGGGCAACCAGCAGTCATTCTGTTGAACTTATTTCCATCTGAAATAATTTGCAGAGTGCTCTGCTCTCTCTTTCATCATGAACCATGACTTGATAAAAGATTCCAGCCAGAGGATGCCCACCGACTGTTTTGCTGATTTTCAAGTTTACATTCACAGAGGATTCTGGTTTTATCTTTTCAGTGGATTCTCCTATCGGAGGTCATCACTACCATTATATCAGCTTTATGTGGAGAGGGCTATACTATTTCATGTTTTTTTCACTTTGGTATTTTTCTTCAAAGTGCTTGTTGTTTACTTTGCATGGTGTTTAATTCATTTGTTCCTGTTGCTACAGATCATTGGGCATGTTTATGTCTAGTTAGCTATGTTTCCATCTTTGGAGTTACAGAGATTGGCCGATATATGCTTAGCAGTTAAAAAAAAAAAAAAAAAAAAAACATAACGTAGACTTAAGATGCCTTTCCAGACATATATATTCAGATAATATCCTTGAGAAAAATATTGTTGCTAAAATGGCATCATATTCGTTTTGTCTATAGGTTCTGTTTCCGGTCATTGTAGGATCAAGCAAACATTTTCAACTATACTTCACCATTCGTTCAGTCATGATGATAAGATGTTCTGGCTGTGAAAACCATCTGGTTTCCTAACATACATACAATATATATTTAGGATGCGAATACACCTCCAGTTCCCATATTATCATCTTTCAGATGATTCCATGGCAGGACATGGAGTCGTTTCAACTTGATACCGCATATTCACTTGACCGTGCTATTTATAAACTCATGGATGCATGTCAAGTTTCATCTGGCTTTTCACATTTGATAGAATGGCCTCATGAATCTTCACCCATAAATTGCATGCGTCAATTCAGATTACTAGATGTTTTACTAAATGTATCTCACTTGCATATTACGATCTTTGGTTATTAATTTGGCCCTTTGCTTTCTTCTCTTCTCTCCTTTTCTGTTAAATCTCTGGGTGCGCGTGTTGAGGGAATTGTGTTCGTGGATTATCTAAGGATCCCTTTTCATTCCTTTTACCTCTTTGAAGGATTATCGGCAAGCACATCCGGATGTTACAGTTCTTGATCCTCCAGATGCCATACAGCATTTGTATAACCGTCAGTCCATGCTTCAGGTTGTCGCTGACCTGAATCTGTCGGATGCATATGGTAATTTGGATAGTTATCCCTTTGTTAAATATGGTTATTCTTGCATCCTAAGCTTTTTCTTTGTCTGGTTGCGGTGGACAATAGGAGTTTTAGAAGTCTGCTTGATGCTTATTTTCATGCTTTTGGACCTTAGTCCAAAAAACATGAATGTGGCATTTGAGTTTGTGCATAAAAGCCGTCTGAATTGTCAGTTCTTTTTGGCTTGCAGGAACAGTTGGTGTTCCTAAACAATTGGTTATAAAAAATGATCCATCATCTATTCCTGATGCAGTGAACAAGGGTGGGCTGAGGTTACCTATAGGTATTTCTCTATGATATGCTTAGAACATCTATTAGTCAGGAAATTGTACAAAAGTTGAATGTGTTGTGACTTTCACGAGCACCAAATACACATGCAGCATAATGCAAGGGATAATTCTTAACTTTTCCGAATGACGTGATCTCTTCTTCATAGTAAATTTATGATTATTATGAAATTTAGTAGTACTTTGATCCTCAATTGGATGTTAAATGGTAATATTTATCCATGTTTCAGTGGCAAAGCCATTGGTTGCAAAGTCACATGAGCTGTCTCTTGCCTATGATGAGTTCTCACTCCAGAATCTTGAACCCCCACTTGTTCTGCAAGAATTCATTAATCATGGTATGACTTCATAGTTTCATCTGATCTTTAGTTTTCCCATGGTGGTTTGCATGGACGCATACGTTTTGTTTCAATTTAATTTTTTCCTTTCCTGTGGTTGTAGGAGGTGTACTCTTCAAAGTTTATATTGTTGGCGAAGCAATAAAGGTAGTCAGGCGTTTCTCCTTGCCTGATGTGAGTAAGCGTGACCTATCAAAGAATGCTGGTGTGTATCGCTTTCCAAGAGTATCTTGTGCTGCTGCATCTGCTGACGAAGCAGACTTGGATCCTTGTGTAGCTGGTGAGCTATTTTATTCTGAGTACATTATGATTTTTTACTGCAGTAGGGATAATTACCTTGACACCCTTTGAAATTTTAGTCTAATTACAAAAAACATCCCATCATATGGTTTGGGAAGATACAATAACATCCCTATTGTTAGTTCCGGTGGTCAACTTGCAATGTTTCAGCCAATATGTTATTAGATTTTCAGGAGGTCTAATTGTAATTTTACACAGGTTCCACTAAGTTTTCTTTTCTGAGAGCTAATAACATCATGGGGTGTGATTATAATTTTCTGAACTACACTGTATGTTTTTGTAATTAGGCCATACCTCGAGAGATGAGGTGATTATCCCTGTTTTTCCCTCTTTATACCTTCTGCCTATGCTGTTGCTTGTAAATTTTTGTTAGAGGTTAGTTATCATTCAGTTATACTTCGTTTTTGCAGAGCTCCCTCCACGCCCATTACTCGAGAAACTGGCTAGGAATCTACGTCATCGGCTGGTACTCCTGTTGCCCATTACTTGACTGTATTTATGCAAATAAACAACTCGTAGTCACTTTTGGTTTTGCTCACGGCTCTAATAAATTGTTCTTGATTATCATTTCTGTGCCCTTACGGCAGGGTCTTCGACTATTCAACTTGGATATAATTCGTGAGCACGGAACTCGAGACCACTTCTTTGTGATAGATATTAACTACTTTCCAGGTATGCCGTTGCCTAGTTTTTCTATCTAATAAGAGATTGTTGCTTGGAAAGGATTAGAATGACACTAGGAAAAAGTTGTAGCACGGCAGCAGTGTGCTGTGAAGGTAACATTTGATTCGAAACTTCTTTGTGTCGGTACTGTTGTTTCGGACAGTATTTAGTTCTTACATTCTTGTTGCAATTGTCAGGATACGGGAAAATGCCAGAATATGAGCATATATTCACTGATTTCCTTTTGAGCCTCGTTCAAAGCAAATAGAAAAGTGTAAAATCCCAACAAGAGAATTGTAAAGGGCGCCTGTGCTCTACAAGAAGTTATACTCCAAGACAAAATCAAGCAACACGAAAGAACGAAACCAGTCCCGCCATAGGTGTTTGATGATTATTGAAGGACAAAGAATACAAAAGATCGGTTTGTTTGTTCTCATCCTTGGTGGGTGGAAATCATCATTTCAAAGGTCCTCTTGGAAGAAGGCGAAGATTGTCTTTCTGGGAAGGCGGTCTTTTGTTCATATCTTCAATTTTCATTTCATTTTTCTCATATTTTTCCCCCTTTTTGCTGATTTTCACGTTGATATGCTCTTGATGTGTGTTGTGAGACTGAGTAGTTGTTGGTGATTCGTGGATGGTACTCAGTTCTTGCAGGGTACATTCTAAATATACGGCCTTTTTATTCTCCTTGTAAATTTACTTCTCAGTGAATGTAATAATTTTTTTCTATTTCACATTTACTGTTCTCATTTTCTGGAGGATGTTCTGTATTGTGCATTCGGTATTTCTGATTATGGATGTGGACTTATGGGTCGCATCCTGCCCGATTGGTTTTTGTTTGTGTCAGTTGGGTCTATTATAAGTATTTTGAAAGGAAATGAGTTGGGGTGCGAAGAGGTGGGTCTCATGGGTTTGCGGGTTCCATGGATTTAGTGTAGGTTGAAATGGGTTGGATTTAAGATGAGTTTTTGTTTAAAATTTAGTGATCTTTAAGAAAATTTTGTATTCCAAAATTTTGATTTATGTTCTTAAATTTAGTAACATATAATTAATTAAAATAACTAAGTGAATTGTGTTTAAATGCTCTACATCGTGGTGGATTCAAAATGAGCTCAGGTGGACATAAAATTGGGATCAAACCTAAATAATCTTAATTTTATTAACATTTCAACACATCTACCATTTTTAATATATTCTTCAAGAGAAGGGAAATATTCATTTTTGATATTACAAGGTATCTTCTTTAACATGTGGTACTTTTGTTTTGAGGTGTTATGAGTTGAGTATCATTATTTTGCACGTTTTGGCAGGAGAGATATTTCTATCAAATAAAGTAACAAAATGACTCAAAATGGGGAAAAACATTGGGGTTTAGTGCTCAATTACAACAACGGAATTTTTCTCCTTCAAATTTCAATATTTAGCAGAAAAATGCAAAGGATGACCATGAAATTGCTTGTTTAATTGCCTTAGAGGAACATATTTTTTCTTTTCTTTTTTTTTTTCTTTTCTTTTTTTTGGTTATCAAAGTCATTTTCGTATTCTTATGGATTTTATGCGCATTGAACTCTCGTACTATGCCTCATTTGACATAAGCATCCCCTAAACTCCATAATTGTACTTATAACGTCCTAAAACCTTACTAAGAAGTCCTCTGAATTTCACTTTGTACCTCTTAAACATATTTTTGGTACGAATTATACCCTCTAATTATGGAAAATGAACTTTACTCTCTCCAATTTTGCAAGATAAATTTGTTCCCCAGATCTACCATCGATTTCAAAGTATTTGGAAAATATAATGTGAAATATTGAGAATTTAAAATTATAGAATTAATTATGTCCAAATATATAGTTGGATTATTTTATTCTTTTTACAATATTTATTTCATAACTTAATCACATTCTTAATTACATTTTTTGATAAATTGGTAATAAATAGCATTAAATAAGGATCTCTACCTATAGCACAACTTCGTGTAATTTTTCTCAAAGCTTGAAGCTAGAGCCTAGAAGTACTAATAATGTATTACCTTTATTTATATATTTATTTTGAGAGAAGATTCATTCCGTAACAACTTATTACATTAATAAATAAGATGGCAACTACATCAAGTACGTCAAAGGAGTTGGCCAAGTTAGTTTGTGGGGGTGAAATTCCCCACATGCCACCCATGTTCAAACCTCTCCTAATATATGAGCTTGTCGCACAAAGTATACCCAGTGCAATTTGTTTGGTTCATTTAATTTGCTGGTTATTGCATAGGCCTAGGGTTTCTCCAAGATGCATCATCGGCTCGTGGCATAGGGTGCGCCTCATGCAATTTCATGTGGTTTGCGAGTTATTATATGTGACTTCCTTGTCATTAAAAAAAAAAAAATTATATATCAAATACAATACTGGGGAAACAAATTATCTAAACATCCCATTTAGTAGACAAATAGACTTGAATAAATTGGTTTACACAAGAAAAACTGCTATTTTTTTGGTGAATCATGTTTATTCAATTATCTTTTTGCAACTTGTCTAGCTTATATTAGATATTTCATATTTATTAATTGAAATAAACTTTAACGTTTTAATAATACTTTCTTTTATCTGGAGACAATTCATTGCATTATTCTATAAAAAAATAATGAATTAATTACATAATTAAATCATATATCAATCGCATCTGAATTTAAAGTCAAAATACAATAATAAATAATTAAATATGTACGCAAACCTACTATTCACTCGAAGAACAACCAACTTCTCCTATTCATTAACAAAATAAATCTGAAGAAAAATAGATTGGAATCCCTAATATCTTGGTTACTGAACTTTCTTAAATATATTAAAAATGGAAACAAAATTTCATTTGTTCTATTATTTCTGAATAGTTACAAACACTTTTCTTTGCTTTATATATTTTGGGCCAGGAAACCAAAATTCATATCCCCCTGTATTTCCCTCTCATCACAAAGAGAGAGAAACACACTGAACCTGTGAGAGGCAAGATGGAGTTCCTAGGATGGTGGCTGATGCTCGTGGGTACACTTCGATTAGCTTCAGTCTGGTTTGGATTCTTCAATATTTGGGCTCTTCGCGTCGCTGTTTTCTCCAAAACCACCGGTATGTTTGCTTTTTAGTTGTTCATTTTGCTACTTTAATTTTTACGTAAGTTAGGTTTATGATTTACCGTGATGCAATTCATGTTTTTTCGAATCAATTGAACAGTGTCCATGATGTTGAAGAATCAGGATATCCCATTTTTCGTGATTTGTGTTTTAGCATTTGATTTGATCCAAGTAGACACTGAGATCCCATAATGTTTCGCCCTATATGTTTTGAATATCGCATTCATGCATTGATTGCTACCAAGAATGTTGCTTTATGTAAATTAAAAGAAAGAAGTGCACTCGTAATCATGGTTTGCCCAAACGGCCAAAAAATAGTGGAACGGGATGGGAACGGCCTTCTTCATTCCAGTGTTCCGTAGGGAATGATTTTTGTGTGAATTAATGTTCCAAATAGGTAAATCGGTTAGAATGGGGTGCTAATCTGATTTTTTGGACTCTTATGGCGGAACGGAATGGTGATGTTACATATTTTAATATTTGTTGCACTTTTTATTTAGAAAAAAATCCATATTTCAAATTAAAATTATTGTAAAGGAACATTGGCCTCCCTTCTTGCATCTGCGACGTTCATGTGAACCATGCTTGTATATATTCTATGTGGAGCTTGAATTTCGGACATCTTTGGCAATGAAGTAACCTGTTTGTTTATTGTGAGCATATTAGCTAAAGTACAGGAAGTGCAGTTTTTTGATAGCCGATTTTGTCTTTACGTTTGACCTTAAGTTTCCTGGTAATTACCTTTGACTAGATAATCTAGTCGTTTTGGCATACATTTCTTTAGTTCTATTGCAGCAGAGAAATTACCTAGCTTCGGAATTCTATGTTCTTGGCCAAGATTTGGTTTGAAAATTAGGATACTTGAAATGAAGATACGGGATTATCGCAAGTATTCGTTCAGAATGTTACATTGAACTTTGGTAGCTCCACTTGACAAAATTGAAGAAA
>JACFYI010003840.1:396273-418504 GCA_014898755.1 Handroanthus guayacan
TTTTGAATAAACTCAGAGCCCATATAATAGTTCACAAACCACATGAAACTGCATGAGGCGCACCTATGCCACGGACAGATGACGTATCCTGGATAAACCCTAGGCCTATGCAATAACCCGCAAATTAAATGTACCAAACAATTTGCACTGGGTATACTTTGTGCAACAAGCTCGGATCTCATGAGAGGTTTGAACCTAGGTGGCATGTGGAGAATTTAACCCCACAAACTAACTTGGCCAGCTCCTTTGACAAACTTGATGTAGTTGCCATCTTATTTATTAATGTAATAAGTTATCATGGAATGAATCTTCTCTCAAAATAAATATATAAATAAAGGTAATACATTATTAGTACTTTTAGCTTCAAGCTTTGAGAAAAATTGCACGAAGTTGTGCTATAAGTAGAGATCCTTATTTAATGCTATTTATTATCAATTTATCAAAAAAATATAATTAAGAATGAGATTAAGTTATTAAATAAATATTGTAAAATTCAGAGGACTTCTTAGTAAGCTTTTAGGACGTTATAAGCACAATTATGGAGTTTAGGGGATGCTTATGTCAAACGAGGCATAGTACGAGAGTTCAATACGCATATAACCCATAAGAATACGAAAATGACTTTTTAAACGAAAAAAAAGGAAAAATATGTTCCGCTGAGGCAATTAAACAAGCAATTTCATGGTCATCCTTTGCATTTTTCTGCTAAATATTGAAAATTTAAAGGAGAAAAATTTCGTTGCTATAATTGAGATATGAATTTTGGTTTCCTGGCCCAAAATTCATAAATCAAAGAGAAGTATTTGTAGCTATTCAGAAATAATAGAACAACTGAACAACTGAAATTTTGTTTCCATTTTTAATATATTTAAGAAAGTTCCGTAACCAAGAAATTAGGGATTTCAATCTATTTTTCTTCAAATTTGTTCTTCTATTTTCCTTCAAATTTGTTTTGTCAATTGAGTATGATTTATATTACTTGTCATATATTCAATTAAGTATGACTATACTTATCCAAAAAAAAATTAAGTATGACTATATTTAATTTCTCTCTGTCAAACTCATTTTCAAGTGTTCATTTGTAAAATGCTTTAGTCATAAAAAATCTCTTGACTTCTTGGGCAAATATTCTATCGGACTAGCTACAAATGAATATCAAAATAAAAAATTTGCAATCAATTGCATTAGAGATTTTCACATCAGATTTGCAAATTATGCAGGAGGAAGGAAACTTGTATTCTTGATATTTTGCCTCAGAAATATAAAGTTACTGCAGCAACTTACAATTTCATTGTAAAGGAAAAATTTTGAATTTGGTCTTACCTTGGAAAGAAAACCCCTCGAAGCAAGCAGTTGCCGTCTTCGTGATCCAAAGGAACAACTCTCTCATCCACCCAAAATATCAGCCATTTCGACCAATCGACGGAATCCTGGTAAGGAGCTTCTACTGATCAAGGTTACAGTTATATCTGAACCTGAAATCCCAGTGCGAAATACACCAAAGTAAATATGATAATTGTGCTTGATTTAAACACATATAAAGTTACATATAAACACAATTAAAGAAAAACCCATAATCCTAAAATGAAACACTCACCTTTAATCTCGGAAAGGCAGAGGATTATTTTCGCAAAAGCAGAGAATTTTTCAATTTTCAGAAGCCATCTTACGCAGTTATGCCATATCTGCGGCTGCGGGGGCTGCGGCTGTCTTGCTGATTTGCTTTGTTTCTCATTTCTCTCAGCTTGGGTAATGGGTATAGGGTTTCCATTGGGTATGTATCCGACCCAGGCCCATGCTAAATTTTTCAATGAGTCTGGGCCTAGTATATTTTTAATGGGCCTGAGTCTGGGTAGGGTTATTGACAGGCCTAATCCTATGGTTTTGAAACTTAAAGGAAAAATACAACATCCCAATAGCTGCCTCTGAGAATATTTCAATAACACCCCATCCATCGTAATTTGAAAAATTACAGCTCCCCATATTTGATTGTGTAATTGCAAGTTTTTCATCACCTAAATTAACTTTAAAGGTGTTATTGTAATTTCTCTCAAATCAGTAATTATGCTTTTAATTAATATACTACCATCATATTTAAGCTAACTATGACCCAAAAAAACACTAATGAAGTCAAAAGAAAAGGGCAAAAATCTTATCATTAAGATGAACTAGAACACAAAAGCATGATCTTACCTCTGTACAAAAGAAGAGCCAGCAAGCAAAGGATTTCAGTTGACCAAAAAAGGGTTTAAAAAAAATATGCACAGTTGAAACAAAAATCTTACTATCTCTTCAAAATAATCAAAAGCAAGATTTAACCCTTTCTTGTGGTGAAATTCTAAGGGTTAAAAATGAAGTCCCCACATTTACACTTCCAACACATTGGCTTGTAATTTGAGATGCCATCTCCTCTGGAATATGCGATTCTTGGGGCTGAATATATTTCTGGCTGTAAAAATTTGATTGTGGGTGTAATTGGAACTTGAACTGCTTCACAATGCCCGCAATTACTGCACCTTTGATCACATCTTGGTGGCCTTGATCCTATTAACACCCTCGTTTTTACTGCCATTTCTTCTTCTTTTTTCTGCATCCAAAAACCATAGTAAAGGGGAAAAAAAAAAGAAAAAGAGGGAAAATGGTAAAAAAAGGGGGAAAAAAAGAGAGAGAGAATCCTAGAAAGTAAAAATCTTACCAGATTGGCATCACGGAATTGTCTACCTACAGAACAGAGAAAAGGGAAGCACAGTATTACTTTTACATGCTCTATGGATGTAAAATTTGAAAGAACTTGGGTAAAATTTTTTGCAAGAATGGATAATTTACCTTGAGCCATGAAGTGAAAATGGTTTGAGCATGAGATCAACGAGAAGGCCAAGAGAAAAACAATCAGATGTCTATTTCTTTTCATGGTTTCTTAGGTAGAGAATAATAAGGTAAACAAGAAACAAGTGAAAAATATTGGAAGGAAGCAACTTAAGTTACTTGAGCAGACAATATTCATATGTTTTGTGCGTGGTAAGAATTTGATTTAGTCGTTTTTAAAGCAATGATTGAAGTTTGCCGACAAAAGAAGTTGCTGCAAAAGATGAAATAAAGAAAGGAACTTGAGAAAAGGGCCGAAAAGGGAAAGACCTTCTTTCTCGTTTGATGAGCCTAAATGAATGAAAGAGAATGCACTGTTCTTGCACAGGGGTAGACAGATGCAAGTGAGGGAATGTGAGAAAAGAGAGACAGAGGAAAGTGTTAACCAATTATTTTTTATTTTATTTTTTGGAGACAATTACTTTCGCTGAAGTTTAACCATTTTTCTTTTCTTTTATAAGGAGATCATTCTCCAACTATCCCTCTCCCTTTGCAGTTAAATTTGTGCTCGATCTGTTTGTAGTATGTAGCACAAATCAAGTTTGTCCAAAATCACATCCACTTAGATCACTAACCCTAGCCTATTGAGTCTAATGAAATAAAGTTTAACTCAATTATAATAACATTCTTTCTTGGTCGGGGATTTACAGTAAAATTTCCTATGGTAGTTTAGAAAAAGTTGACGAAATGATATCTGTAATTTGGAAAAATATAATTACACCCCAAGTGAGTTCGGAAATTATAATAACATTCCTAGTTTAATTTCTCAAATTACTGTTACGCTGCATTAAGTTTTTTATTGACTGAATCAACAACAGAAGTGTTTTTATAATTTTTTAAGTAACAAGGAGCATTATCATAATTAGATCAATCTTCAGGGATGTTAAAGTAATTTCACTAACTGCATGGGTTTATTTATTTAATTTTAATCTAAAGAAAGGGACATGTGAATCACTGGTGGGGCGTGGGGACTTATGGGCTTTCATTTTCCATGGATTCCAATTCTTCATTCTGTCCCCCTCATATCTGTGTGTGCATCACTGTTTAGGTTGGTTTTTTCGCAGATTTTTTTTGTCAATATTTTTGTAATTATATGAACTATTCTTATCTATTTATTTTTACTTTTCTGGGTTTAATCTGAACGTTGGAACAGTGAAATTTATTTAATTTCCAAGAAAGATTGTTAGGTAAAAATAGGGGGGGTTTAGGTAGGGGCAAGTATGTGGAGTCACGTTACGTGAATTTAAGTCATTGACATGAATGGTTGTCTCCAAATCCACGCAAAATTTTTGTGCTACTCAACTTGCCTATTGCAACTCAGGGCTTTTCTGGGAAAACTATGATTATAATACATGCATTACACTAAAAATTGCTTGATTAGATTCAGTTTTAAGGTTGATGTGCTCATAATATGCTACAAAGGGTATAATATTAAATTTAAACAGATGAATGATGAATCTTCGCACGTAGTAAAATAACTATATAATCGTAATTCTATGATTATTCTGTCTAGTCATAATATTAAGCATGTAATCTCTATTGTTTTTCCCATTTTTTCAATCACGGGCAGATTTCTATCAGTGAAGAGTTTGGCTTCTTGAATCAAAATCCTAATGTTGCATAGTGTTACAAGAGATTAATCAAAGAGAAGATTTTCGAGTTGATTTCCCAGAATAAACATTATGAGAGTTAGCAAATAATTTGTAATGAATTTGTGATTGGATACCAATGAATTTAATAAAAAGAGAAAAATATATATATGAATGAAGATATTTGCGACAAATTTGAGATGATATTTTACATTAACCTTTTAATTTGTGATGGAATTAAAGTTAGTAATATGACATACTCCAATTTTGTCATAAAAATGATATATAACAATATATGTATACCTACATAATACATCAGAGGACTCACGATGGAACAAAATCTACCATAAATATATGCCAGTTATGAATTTCGTTTAATTTATGATGAATTTTTTATCATAAAAGGAATATTTTCTAATGGTAGACGTTCAAACCACATGAATGACAAACTTGAGTTTTTTGCCATTTGGGATTCAAAGTTTAATAGAATTGCAGACATTGAGCAATTTTTTTAGTTATAAATTGATAATTATAAATTATTAAAATTATTATTTGTTATTTTGTATATATTTATTGATTTTACTGAAAAAGATAAAAAAAAAGAAAAAAATCATTTATCCTTGTCATTGAGGAGATTAGGAAGCAAAGATATCGCTTAAAAAGTGGAATACTCGTTGTCCGACGCAGGCGCGCAAGACTACAAAAACGCACGGGAGATATAGAGGTGTGGTCACAAAATATTGACCCCAGACCAGAGGGTAAAATTTAGTATTAAGACATACATAAATTGTAGGACCAAAATTTCATCTGATTCGCTGGACGCTCCGAATCTTGATTAGTTGTTCTGGCAGCCTGCTTTTACACCAGGCTTTTACATTAAAGAAGGGAATGCAAAAGCTTCACCTTTGTGTTGTGTGGGGACTTTTCTTTCTTTATTACAAATAAATACAATATGTACTTCACCTCAGCCATGTGCCCAAAATTGACTCTCAAAAGTATGTATGATTCACATTTAAATTTGAGACACGATTATACTTATAAATGAGGGAAAATGACCTCACCATTCCGTGAGATTTGACATAATTACTAATATAGTTCTTAAAATTTGGATAATTATCACTATATTCTTTGCTATTAGTTTAGGTGAATCGATAATTATCACTATATCTCATAAACATTATAAGTAGATTCTTTGTATAAAGGAATGTAATTGTAATTATGTGTCAGCTTATGGGGTATAATTGTGATTATATATCACCTAAACTAATGATGGCAGTGTAATTATAGTTATCCAAATATTTTGATAATTATGCCAAGCCTGAAAAGGTATTGAGGCAATTATCCCAATAAATAATTACGTCCAAGGAAAATATGAACTTGGATGGGCGCCCGTTCGAACTGCAACAACAATCGTGCTTTTGGTTTACACACTTCAACAGTACATCACCACTAAATTGACTCAAAAATTCCTGCTTGATTGATGCGTGTGGGCCCTTCTGGGGTCGGTTATATCTCGACACTTGTATGCAGATCATATTTTATAGACTCTATGATATCATTTTGTCATAAGCCTAATTTAGCTTTGCAATTTTGATTATTAAGAGGGAATAATATCCCACTGTTAGGTCAACCTAATAGTCTAATTGATATGGGATGATGATTTATACATTCCACCCCACCTAATCAACTGTGCCCTCGTGCAATTTGCCCTTTCGGGCCAGTCATACCTCAACACTAACATACAAGTCCCACCTCTTAACATTTGTAGGATCCGACTTTGATATCACTATGTTACAAGCTCAATCTACTCACAAAATACCAATTACTAAGGAGATAGGATGTTTCCCTATATAAATTGACTTTGATATCACTATGACAAGTAACAAAGTTGCTGCATATATAGCCGCATTTGAGATCCAGGTGAACTTTTCCACTTAAACACCTCAAAAGAAAGAAGTTTGTAGGTGATGGACCAGGCGCGTTAATAGGCCCGGCCCATCATGGCCCTTGGATCAATAGGGCTGGGACGCACAAATATCCTTCCCCACTATGATCCAAGGGCGGTCAGTAGACCAGCACCACTGCACCCGGTTTGCTGTAGACTTGAAATCTTTTGAGGTCCACATGGAGCTTATTTAAAACGCCGCAAAGCAATCTTTTGGGCCCTTATTTGGTGTCCATAGTGAAATTAGAAACTTCAAAAGATAATTCGAAAAGCATTCGGAATATAGTTTGTTTATTTTGGTAGGACACAAACTATCATGGCAAAATAAAACGATGGTCCAAGAAAAATAGAATAAATTATTGGTGACGTAAAAATAGAAAAAATAAATATATTGTTGTGTAAACATGATTAGCCAATAGAATTGCGTTCCATCAGCAATTTATTTATCAGGTCGGATTTGAGTCAGTTCAATGTTATATTGAAACTCGAACTAATACATTGATTTTTGCAACCCAACCCGACCCAAGATCATATAAAATTTGGGTCCATCAGTACAAAAGGATAAAAATTTAAAATATGATAAAACATTCGACCTGAGTTAGAGTAAGTAGATAATTATTGTTGTAAAAAATAAATATTATGTTAATAAATAAAATAACAAAAAAATCTATAATTTTCTACATCATGTATTATTAATTATAACATTGCATACATTACGCTCTGTTTAATATATTTTATTAACATTATATACGTACCATTATCATTTTGATAGAAAACAATATTAAAATTTGAAACAAGTTAGATTGCTTAATTCATATTTGCATTCTGATTCACCTATTCTAGATTATGAATTTTTATGATTAGATCCGAATTATAATTCATTGAATATTTTAAATAAATAAAAATTCTAAAATTCAAATCAAATACATTTGTTAATTAATGGAACTTGTTAATACTGATTAGGTACTTGGGTTGTCTGGCAAATAGTGTTCAAACTGTATTTGGTTTTGTCAGACATAGAAAAATTATCGTTATTGTCATTTCATTTTCCTTTTTATGACGTAACTCTGCTCCACATCCTCTAGTCTTTAGGAATTAATAGCAAAATTTAAATAATTAAACTTGAAATTAAGATAAATTGAAATTATTTTAGTAGTAGATTTAATTAATTGACAAAACTCTAGAGCCCGTTTGCTTGTTTTTCCAAACACCTTTTTTTTTTTTTTTTTTCGTTTTTTAATACTTGAAAGCTGAAAGCCAATTATTTATCTATGTTTTTGTTGAATATATCTTTTATTTTTAATTTCACTTCTTTCTACAACTACTTGCTATTCTTTTATAATATCAATATATCAAATTTAAATTTGATTTGACATAAAATACTCAATATATTTCAAGACAATTAAAATATATAATGTTTTAGAGATCACATGTTAAGAATTATATATTTAACACTAATTTATACATCCCTGTACCTATGTTACTGATCTAAATTTATTTCAAACTAATATATCTTCTTTTTGTACCGAGGTTTTAGTGACTGATATTAGAAATTACTAAATTAATTATTGAACTCGTTAGTGATTGATTTTTTATACCTATGTTACTAATCTAAATTTATTTCAAACTAATATATCTTCTTTTTGTACCGAGGTTTTAGTGACTGATATTAGAAATTACTAAATTATTTATTGAACTTGTTAGTGATCGATTTTTTACTTCATTAACGACCGAGTGAGTGATTATTAATGCCCTTCTTTCATAGTGATTGAATTTACCATTGTCGAGTTTAGAAAATACTTGTCTATTAACTTAGAGTAGCATGTGGATATATACATGCATCAATATTACAATTTTGTTTTTTTGTAAGAAATGTTTCGTCTTTTTCTTTCTTCTTTTTTTTTTTTTAACAAATTCCCTCGTTGATCATTTGTTTTCTTATCATTTTTAATTTGGAAGAATTGGAACATCTGATTATAATTAATGTTCTTTAAATGAAAACGGCAAAAGAAAAGTTGACAATACGAAAGATAGTATATATATCCTCCTTTTTCTTTTAATTTTTTAATTTTTTTCCCCTCGTGTCAAACTCCTTTTTAAGTAAGAAAGACCTGACCGTGTGATATGTTTATCATCAGATTAATTTTATGATTGATACATTCTTGTTATGACCCTCTATTTCATTCTAAATAAATATCAAGTGTATTAACATGACACATATTTGTATACTACATGTCAAGTTTATTTTAATTTTTTAAATAAAAATATAGAATTGTGGATACCATAACTAACAGATTTCTATACTATATAAAACAAGATAAAATACGAATTAAAATAGAAGATATAAAGTGTCATTATATGGCCACTGCTTCAAAAACCCAACATATGAATTTTACAATATTTGCAAAATAGTCTCTGCCTCATATTATTAATTTCATGATTTTTTTTTTTATTTTTGTATTTATCCTTTTTAAATAACTTCTGGAGAAAGTAGGATTATAGCACAACTAATGTGGGGGTTGTTTAGCAATGAATGATGATAGAGTTTGCATTGACAATAATCTTTGTTCCTGGACACGGGATGGCAGAGAATATTTCTTCTGTAACCAGTTTCAACTGTATCGTCTCATGTTCTTGTGTACTTGGGAGATTTTATATTATATTCTGTCTCCTACACCTTGGGATATATATTTTTTTTATATCAATTACAACATCAAATTTGTCATTATATTTATATTACTACTATTTAATCATGTGGAAAAATGCGTAATAATCTAGTTGATCACAACAAAAACTTTGTAAAAAAACTTATAATTACAACTTTTGTTGGTACCATTATACATGTTAGTAATTGTCCATGATGACATATCTTTCAGAGAGAAAACGTTTATTGATTAATAAAATTTGGATGATAAAATATCCTATACAATCAAAGGCAAATAATTGCCAAAAATGTCAAGAAGAAGAGAATTCTTAACACTGTATTAGCATGTGTTTTAACACAGTGAAAATGAACTAAAGTAATCTGATTTATGAGAATTCTAATATCCTCCACCAACAAGCAAATTATTGATATGTTTCAAAACATTTTAGTCAATGCGTTCAACAAAGTTGATCAATCTCCTTCAATAATTACACTTGCCCAATATCCTATACAATCAAAGGCAAATCATTGCCAGAAATATCAAGACGAAGAGAGAGTCTTAAGAATAAAATGGGCAACTGTATTAGCATGTGGTTTAACAAGGAGAAAATGTATACTAAAGTAATCTGATTTACGAGATTTCTAATATCTTTCACCAACAAGCAAATTATTGATATGTCTAAAACATTTATAGTCAATGCATTCAATAAAGTTAATTGATCTCCTTCAATAATTACAGTTGCCCAATTAAGCAAGTTTCTATTTGGCTATCATAACTTCAACAACCTCAGGTGACAATGGGATAGCGACAATTTTGGAGAATCAAATCACACGCTGTCCCGAAAAATCCCTAACAATAGCATTAATGCACCAGTCCCTGACTCTCAAAGATGCAAGCACCGACGATAGTCAATTTTAACACATAACACCGGCACAATGTCATTCAATTTTTCATTCTTCATGTTATATATATATATATATATAAGTGTTTCTAGTAGGTCACCATATCAACATTGCTCTTTCATTACATTGCATTATCATTACAACATCTAAAATTTTAATAAATTTAATTCAATCCATGATAATATTATAAATAGAAAATATGAATTAATTAAGCAGACAGACGAATGTGGCTTAGGTGAGAGGCTCTCAAGGTACAGTACTGAGAAAACCAGTTGTTCTGCGTTGGAACGTCCAATCTGTGCGTGATAAATTGCAGAGAAAAAGTGTTGAAGTGATAGCCAATGTCACCTCTTGCTTCTTGCTTTTTTTCTTTCTTTCTCTGCTCATATTATTGTTATTATTGTTTTTGGGTCCAAAGCCATGCATTCACGCTGCCTCGGTGGCCAGTTCGGGTCCCATCCCCTTGTAGCGCGCAACTTCCGGGAGTAATATGCATTTGTGGGAACCCCCAAGAATTATTAATTTTTTTCTCTATAATTTAATTTATAATTAGTACCCTTGATTCTTGATTTAAGGATTTTTATGTGGATTAATAGTAGCCATCATCGATTCATTTAATTGCACAACACAAAAATGGTTTCTCAAATATATGGGCTACTTTAAAATATTTTGAGGGAGATGTAATTTGGAAAAATGAGTGAAAAAAAAAAAAAAAAAAATTCACATCAAAGTGACAATATTTATTTAGGGGATTATAATTAAGTGTCACATCAAAGTTTTATTATGTCATGTGTATGTCATTATAATAGGAGTAGTTAACAACTAAATAGAATATCTGTATTAAATAAAATTATAATTATATAAAGGATAGTTTTTGCTTAACGTAAGGTAGATTTTAAATGACATTAACTTTTGAAGAAAAAAAGTGTACTTTTTAAATTTGATGTGGCATCACTAATAACCACGTACATGAAATATATTTAAAATAAAATATATATTCCTCTCAAGATAAAATTAAATATCACTCAATTCTTACATGTCCTCCAACACATCCCTAAAAATATTTTCCCAACGTTCTAAAAAATAACTTCAGACATTATCTAGAATTTTCTTTTTGAATAAATGTTAGGAGTAAATAACACTTTGCCCCTCAATTTATAGAGTGTTTTGCACTTTGCTCCTAAATCTTTGCGTTTTTACAGTTTGCCCCCCGATTGTTAAAAAATGTGCATGTTTACTTATTTTTACCATTTTCGAGGGAATGTTTGCAAAATATTTCGTTTTGTTAGCTGACTCACATGTGTGCAATGTGTGATTAAAGAGGACATTTATGTCATTTTCAGCTCAATTTAAAGTTACAAAAAAATTATGGGGCAACTATAAGGCATTAAGAAAGTTTGGGGTCTAGGTGTAAAAAACAAAACATGAAACATATAACTCGTCTTCTTCCTTCAACCTTCAATAGATCATCCATTTTCAGTTTTTCCAGCAACAAAATTCCTCAATCCTTAAACCAATCTCAAAATTGGCATCACCTCTATGTTTTTCTCGTCAAGGGGAACAAACCTATACCCACCATAAGTGAAATGGAAGATGGTGATGGAGGACGGTGAAATTGAGTTTGTGGCAGTGGTGGTACATCTAGGTCTTCCACTCCGGCAACGAAATCAAGCAAATGACCACTCAATCCTCATCTCCTCTTTTTGGCCATTACAGTGATAAACTCAATTTTGAGAAAGAAACAATGATAGTGGTGAATTAATTTACCTAATTCTTCTCAATTCTTGAACCCGACTTTTTCTCTGATTTTTTTCCTAATTCCTTACATATTTTTCAGCTGATTCAGATAATGGATTACAGAAGAGAAAAGAAAAAGAAATTAAGGAAAAAAAAGAAGAAGAAGAAGAAGGCTGCAATGATACCTTTTTTTATGAGATTACCAAAAGACCCTTGTTTACACGTCAAATGATAGAATTACCCTCCAAAATCTCAATTTAGTGGTGGCAAACGGGAATATTTGGAAATATTCCATCGATTTTCACTAAAATAAGTAAACGTGCACATTTTTTAACGGTTAGGGGCCAAAGTGTTAAAACGCAAAGGTTGGGGAGCAAAATGCAAAACACTCTATGGGTTGGGGGGCAAAGTGCAATTTACTCTAAATATTATTATAAGAAACATATAGGTATATATTAGAATATTAATTTTAATATCTTTATTATCTAAATCTATACTGTATATAAAGTGTGAGGACTAAGGTATTTATTTCGGTTTGCCACTAAGTGAATGGACAAAAATAACCATATTCTATAAGATAATTTCAAAATCATTGTAAAAAATATTTTTTTAACTTATTTTTTTAATATTTTTGTTTTGCTATTCCATTTTTTCTTTTTTCCATATTTATTCTTTACAAATTTAATTTTCGATCATGTTATTCTACATAATAAATTCAAGTAAAAATTTGCAATAATTAAGAAATATTTATTATTTTTAAAAAATAAATAGATATTTTTAATTTCACAAAAAGAGAATTTTGAGCACATGCATTCGGTGTGCCACCATTTATACTAAATCAAATATAATTTCTCTCAATATATAAAAATTACATTCTAATTATTTTAACTCCCAACGATATGCATCTGTGGCTTTAGAGAGTCGAAAAGCCACACAAGACATATCTTCCAGCGGTGCATAATCGTTCTTGTCTCCTTCAAGTTCAAAACATGAAGAACAAAACACACTCACACTTATTTTCTCTCTCCAAAATATTAATGAATGAAAGATGATCGGTCATGCATGCAGAGCGCACGTGTTTGTTCTGCAAACTTTCTTGTGTTTTAAATCAAGTACGTATAACGATTGTGCGTGCATATGACCGTTTAGTAACAGACTTTCGAGAGTTTTTCCACGCTTACTAAGCGCCTATGATACACGAATACTTCAAAAAAATACAAAATGTAGTATTAGACACGCCTAGGATACGGATACGTGAGGAATACGTGTCGGATAGGCCATGTGGCGTGTCGTGTATTAAAAAATAATTAAAAAATTTGGATATGTGGGAAACACGATTAGGATACATGGGCAATACGGCTAGGACACTATGAGGACACTACTAGAACACGCAAGGGATACATTGAACACTTTTTTATGCGGATATGGCTTAAAAAACACTATTTTTTTTACCGTTAGTATAACATAATTGCACCTACCACCATTAATACTTATAAATTAATATTTTAATAAGAAAAATTAATTAAAAAAAACTTAAAAAGTAAATAAGCTAAGTACAGATATGCCACTCAAGACTCCTATAGTTCCATTTTTTATTAAGTTCTTCCCATTCTTTTGTAGAAAAAGTTATTGAAGAATCTAGCATCAACAATAACCAATATATTCTATTGGATTTATGATTAGATAATTTTCAATGATGATATTAATTAATTTGCATCTTAAAATTTAAGTTGTCGGATTGTTAGCTGTTGTTAAATTCTTTTTTTTAGTCGAAAATATGCCTGATTCAGTGTATTTATCATATATATTATTTATTTATTATAAATATACATATATTATAAATATATATACTCTATATATATATATTATAAACATATAAATATCTACATATATAATATATAACTAATATATATAGTTAGCCGTATCCCTAACGTGTCGCGTTCTAAACTTTTTGAAAAATTCGTATCGCCGTATTCGTATTGTATTGTATCCATGTCACCATATCCATATATACCTATGCATCATAGCTAAGCATTAATCATTTGATTGTGTTTTCATTTACATTTTTAATTTCTATCATTTTTAAAATGTCAAAAAGTAGTTATGAATTTTTATGTGAAAATGAAGAATGTATTTGGATGATCTGTTTGAAAATATTGAGTAGGATAGGTATAGAGATAAAAAGTTATTAAATTTATAATTTTTATGCATTAACAGATGTGTTTTTTCTTTTAAAAAATATGAATATTTTAATATTTTTAAAATGATAGATTACTTTATGTCAAATCAAAATTGAATTTGATTAATACAATAATAGGATAATATGATAGATGTAGAAATGAATAGAAGTAAAAATGAAATGGGTAAACAAATGGTTTATAATTCTTAAATAGTAAAAATTGTGAAAGTGGCTTGACACATGTGCTTTGCCATTAGATTTTTGACGGAAGGTGAAGGTTGGAACTGAAAATGTAATTTTTTCTTTTTTTAAATTGGGGCATAACTTGTAAATTTAACAATTATGGGTCGAGAAATGTTGGCCCCTGTCCTATGAGACTAAAATACAGGTTTTCCTTGACAACTTCTGTTAATTTTGTATCTTGAATTTTCTTTTTTGTAGATTCGAATTGCGACCCGAACCGAAAAGCTAGCGGTGCGATCTGAATTAGAAAAAAAAAAATGGGAATCTGTGTTGGTATCAGCCCTCGCCCAACTTGGTTTTAGCCTATTTAAAAATTAGGGAAACGGTTGAGGGTTTTTTTTTTTTTTATTTATTTAAAGGGATTGTAATTGAGATAAGTTGTATTCTTCTTCTGTGAATAATAAGAAAAACTTCCTCTGTTCCTGCCCCAAGGACGCAGGGTTATTTTGGTCGAACCTCGTTAAATCTCTGTGTCCTTTTTTTTTTTTTTTTTCCTTCTCTATTCTCTTTGTGACTGATTGTGTGATAGTTTAATCCTATATTCTCAACAACAATGAAGGCTATATATGTTTATTGTTTGATTTTATTTTCAATTCATTACCTGGAACCAAATTCATTTTCTCAAATATTTTTTTTTAAAAAAAATCATTTCTACTAAAGTTAAACCCTTTCTCTTAAAACATCATTAAAAAATTCTAACCATTTCAAATCTTTAATCAACCTGCAGACCGAAGTATTAGTCTAAAATTGGATATTGGATAATTCCTTCATACATTTTGTCTACTATTTTGTTGCACCAATACATATAAACTGTATTATATTCACAAATAAATAGTTTTATAAAAAGATATATTTCATATACTTTATATAAATACGTGTATGTATGCAATAAAATAAATGATGAAATATATATTGAAATATAGGATTGGTGCAGGCTGAAAAATTGGGGCTTCTAATAAATGCTAGCTCCGAAGAAGCCAGTGCACAGTTAGTGTTCGTCCTATAGAGCTAACACATCCAAAACTACAAAAACAATTAAAGGACTAAAACTTAATCAAGATATGCTTAGACAGGAGACACCTTCCCAAGAATAAAAGAATTAAGCCACTCTAGATGCTATATTTTAATTTTAATTTTATTATTTATTTTGTTACACGGATGATGAATGTGTACTGAGTGTAACATATCCACAATCCTGTACTTTTATAAGAAAATATTCAGTATACTTGATATGTTATTAATATGTAAGAAATAAGAGATGAGATACTATTCTGTAACAGATACGATCTTAATCGTTTCTAAGGACGTTCCACCTTGAATCATCATGTATTCCATTTTAGATTCTCTATTCCAAATCATGTTTTATTCATTATTTCATTACATAGAGGTTTGCAAATTGTATGATATCCATAAATATATATTTTTATAAGAAATGATTTAATACATTTGACATACATTTTAATAAAATGAATAAGAAATGAGCCATCATCTCAGAATATATAAAAAAATCCTAATGTATCTTCTGTGCACAAAAGTCAGGAATCTTTTTGAAGATGTTATTCTTTTGGAATTTAATTTTTCCTCCACTTAGAAGGAATTTTCTATATATAGAAGAAAGTTGAATTCATGTTTTCTTTTTCTTTTCTGTTTTTTTTAATTGAAAAGTTAAATGTATATTTGATTATGAATTTTAATTCTCATAAAATATGTATCAATTGTGACATATACAGCAGTTTATAAATGATAAACTATAGTATCATGGATGTTTAAACGAGGAAGAAGTACAGAATGTAAAATCAGATAAGTACTTTAAGAATTAATTTTTAAAATAATAGTCAGACGTCAATGTTTTAACTTCATTATCTCATTGATTGATTTTATCTTTTTTTCCAAAAACAACTGTTCTTTTTTTTTTAAAAAAAAATTATTTTACATTATTTTTTTAATGATGAAATAAAGAACAAGCTAGCAATAGGGTAATGTAGAAAAAGCTTCGCGAAAGTAAGTGGGAAAGAAAAGAAAAAACAAAAAAGATAAAAAGGCAAGAAGTAAAATTTAACTGATTGTTTCACTGGCGAACTAGTGTCCTTCATTGCTTTCCAATATATTTTCAATTTCATATACATTAATTTATTTATATTTTTCAAGAAACAAGGTCTTGTGCCCCACCCAACACACACGCGCCGCCGCTGATTTTCCAGCCAATCGCCTCCGTTCCTCTGCCACCTCCTCCTCACCTCAGGCAACTACGCCATGTGAATTCTGCCCTTTTTTCTCGGTCTTATGCGAAGTCTTTTGTAGTTCAAGTCTATGGTGTTACAGTCTGATCACTGTATCAAGTTCAACGCTATGCCCTCCAACTGAACAAGAAAACCAGGAATCAATTTCCAATATTTTTCAAGTTTATCGGGGTAGAAAAGGGAAATTCTTTACTTGTTCTGAAGCTCAGCTCTTGTTTTTAAGCAGTAAACGCCTTGGATTCATGCCTGTTTTTCTAGGGTTTCCTTTTTCTTGAATTCTAGATAAGAGTATTTCTTTCTTGCTTCTTTTTCCTTTTTTTGGGGTTCGTTTATAACTCTTTAAAATGGATGAATACAATGAAAACACGAATTCCAGCAGGGGGAGTGGTACTTTTCAGTACGGTGATTCCAGTTGGCCGATCAATAGTTTTCATCTTCAATCTGCAGGCGGTAACTGCTATGATCATCCAATTGTGAAAACTGAAGCAGCTGGATCAACTTCACAGATGAATCATGCTCCCAAGTTCCACCAATATATATACCCTTCGATTACAGTTCAAGATCACTATAATCATAATCATCACACGCGACAGTTAGAAACGGAGATTAATTCTGGCGAAGTTGATGCTATGAAGGCCAAGATTATAGCCCATCCTCAGTATTCCAAACTTTTAGATGCTTATATGGACTGCCAAAAGGTTAGTTAATTATTTATTACTAAATGAGGAATTAAATATTTTATATTGAAGTTGATGATTAGTTAAGGTTGGCAGTACTGAATATATATATATATATATATTTATGTATAGGTAGGAGCTCCGGCGGAGGTGGTGGCAAGGCTGACGGCAGTCCGGCAGGAGTTTGAGGCAAGGCAGCGAGTAGCGGCAGCTAACAGAGATCATGTCTCAAAGGATCCAGAACTCGATCAGTTCATGGTAATTAATTTCTTTAATTGTGAAGTTTCATCATTAATTTGATAATATATCTTGCTTTGTGGTATATATCTCCCAATATATTAATTGTATGATCTCAAAACTATATGCAGGAAGCTTACTGTGATATGCTGGTGAAATACAGAGAGGAGCTGACGAGGCCTTTACAGGAATCCATGGAGTTCATGCGACGGATCGAAACACAGCTCAACTTGCTTGCCGATGGCCCTGTCCCCATCTTTAACTCTGGTACCGCATTCTTTTTCCGTCTCTCCATCTCTCTCTCTCTCTCTCTCTCTCTCTATATATATATATATATTCTGGAGATCATTAATTGCTTATCAGGGCCGGAAAGAACAAAGAGAAGAAAAATTAATAATAATTGCGGGCAGTTTTGAGTGTTCTGCACTACAAAACTGATAGTGGAAACTGTCCATTCTTGCATAAGGCCATTAGTGTCCTTTAGATGAGTGGTATCAGTATCACCCCTTCCTTTCCACAAGGGAAGTGTAGATTCGAATCGGATCCCATCAATAGCATGTAGGTGTTTATTTATTACATGATAATATTTGTTTACTAAATAACATTTAAAAAAATTTGATCTTTAGAATGTACCATACAATAATATTAATGTATAATTAAATATTATCACTTCTCTTTAAAAATGGGGGAAGGGGAGGGGCCATATATAGGCCTCTTTGCAGAGAATTACACCTTGCATGGTTCAGCAGTACTGTCTCCTTTAATCGCTGTTTTCCAGTGAAGCAAACTTTGACTATTATACCATCATTTCCCAAACCCAAAACAAAAGAAAACCCTAATCACGAGTCTATAGTTAAAAGATATGATTAATTTGGTTCCATTATCTAATAACAACAATAATAATAGTGTAATATATACGAAAGAAAAGGGGATAAATTAATATCCGTCCGGTTAAAAGTATTAATAATGACTATATCACACATTTGTTTCTCTAATAATAAGTTCAGTTGTGCCAAGACCATTTATCTCACTCTAGATCTCTCTCTCTCTCTCTCTCTCTCTCTCTCTCTCCCCATATATATCCATCCATATATATATATATATCTCAGAGAGAGAGAGAGAGAGATGAATCAGATATTTGTAATGTTATGTTATTATAATTTGTTTTACTTGTTATATTTGTGTGGAATATATAACAGTTTGCCACAGCTTTTAATTGGGCATGGGGAAAATGATAAACATAGGATGCTGTTGATATCAGTGTGCTACCCCCCATCTAGCCCTCTACTATACATGTCTGGTTTCTCTATATTTCATTTCTTTTCTTTATTTTATTTAATTATAGGTTTCTTTCTTATGTTTGTTAATTTTCTTGCATCTTTAATCTATTTTTCTCAACCCACTTCCTATATATATATATATATATATATGAGCCAAGTTATTGATCATTCCTAACTGATCTTGCTATACGTTGATGACGTACAAGTTCACTTCATGAGTAGAAACTGGACATTCATTTATTCATATGTATTCCTGATAACAATTTTTATTTACCTTTTTCTGTTTGATTATAGAGGTTTGCACAGCTTGTAGCTCACATCTACCCTGAATTAATTTCCTCGTATGCAGAGCTTGGGAAAATTGCTATTTTCGTCCTATAATTTTGTCCTTTTCTCACCGAAGATCATATTTGTTGTTGCTCAATAAAATTAGTCCTTTATTAATTAATTTTTTTGCATATTTAGATTATTTTTTTTTTTATCAGAACCCTAACTTTCTGGCTGAAGAATTTAATGTGGCAAGGTTAATATGTATTACCGGAATTCTGGGTTTCCTATGAGAAAAGAACTAAATATACAAAAATTAAATTAATACAGGATCAACTCTGTTGAGTACTAAGAATAAACACAACCTTAATTAAATCACTATAATAAATTTGAGCAATTGCCACAGTTGAAAGTTTATGTCAATAGAAAATGATAGTGGTGAAAAGTCATTTGCTACGACTTCATCATGGCAATAGTGCATAGTTTTTGCTATGTTAATGGAAAATTCACTATAGCATATAGCTATGGTAAATGCTTTCACCTTAGTGTAGCTATAGCAAATGATATTTTCACCTTAACTTTTTGGATCATTGGCTACGATAACCACTGTGATATTTAATTTTGAGTTCAATGAGTACTACTTTCATTACGAATATTATTTTTTCGATTGCAAATATTCAATATTTCTGTAATTAGTGAAAAAGGCGAACTTACGGGACGAAGACAATTTTACCTACGGAACAATGACCCTTCAACTCACTGTTGTTGAAATTGGATTCTTATTTATGGCACTCCTTTTGAGTGTTGTCATTGCTAATTTATTTATATTACATTTTTAGGCCTTTATTTTTCTTTGTACTTTCCAAATCGTTGCAAATTTTAATAGTTATAATTAATTGTTGAATTTTCATTATGGTAAAACAACCATTTATCCATGGTTATATATATATATATATATATTATTAGCTATGGTATAGGGATTGGAAAGGGTAAGCCGCCCATTAGGGGCTTATTACCTGACTGGCCTACATGTTTGTCCAAACCTATTTAGCACATGGATCAGGTTAAGGTGTTGATAGCCTTTTCAGCCTTGTACAGAATTTTAGATATATCTTTTGTTAGAAGCAGCCTATCTCATGATTGCTTAAGTTGTTTAACTTGGTTTGTAAAATTGGAATCTCTTGTATGATATTCCACTATTTTTAGATATATATATATATATATTTTAACTGTTGCATATGCTTTTCTGTAGCATGACTTATATTATATACTGCAATTTTGTCAATAACTTCTTCATTGTCTTTTCAAACTCAAATGTATATATGAATAACAGAAAAATACGCTGGTGATTCGTCTGAAGATGAGCAAGACAATAGCGGTGGAGAGACAGAACTGCCGGAGATTGATCCGAGGGCAGAAGACCGCGAACTGAAAAACCACCTCTTGAAGAAGTATAGTGGATATTTAAGTAGTCTCAAGCAAGAGCTCTCCAAGAAAAAGAAGAAAGGAAAACTGCCCAAGGATGCCCGCCAGAAGTTACTTAGCTGGTGGGAAACGCACTACAAATGGCCATATCCATCGGTATGCATGATATATCAATAATTATACATTTGGACTATTTTCTTTAGTTATGAAATTACAATAACAAGTCTTGCCATTAGTTCAACTAATGAAAAATTCCTCACAAGCAGAAGCTTGTTTCGATGCTGGTTTGTGGAGGTGTGAAACATGGTTCACAGGAACAGTTGTATATAGGTGCCGAAATGGAAGCCACCGCTCTAGTTTCATTGCAATGTCGTGGAACGATAGGGGCAAAGAAAAAAAGTACGATAAATAATAAAATATGAAAAGTCAGCGTTCCGTTCTGTTGCAAGAGTCCGATAATCGGATTGTTACCCAATTCCAAATGATTTATTGTTTGGAATATTAGTTCACTCAAAACCCATTCCATACTAGAACATTGGCTCGGCGTAGGCCGTTCTCCTTTAGTTTCGGCCGTTCTACTGAACCATGGTTTGAAAGAGAGCCAAAACTAAGTTAAAAGAGGATGGAGCTCGTGAACTGTGTTACATTTAGACCTACTAAAAACCTACGTATGTTAGATTAACAGATATAATGTTTTTAGTCCATAATATTAGATATTCAATGTGGTCTAATTGTAATGCAGACTTGCTCCGTTAAGGATTTCATCTGCTCATCTAAGGCAGGGAGTATATTGTACATTATAATTGGACCTACTGACATGCTGGATGAACATAGGTTTACTTGTAATATTTTAGTATATAAAATTAGATATTCAAAGGGTCTACCTGTAATGGCAAACATGTATTAAGTTTTTCATCTATATATTGAACTAAAGCAAACAAAGTCGTAATTTTCCAAATCACATGAGGTATTTTATAATTGGATCAAATTAACCTATGAGAAAGTTGATCGATGTAATTATCCGTATAAGTTACAAATGATTGGATTTCTCTTTACTTTTGCAAGCACAGGAGTCGGAGAAGGTGGCCTTGGCTGAATCGACCGGTTTGGACCAGAAACAGATAAACAACTGGTTCATTAACCAAAGGAAAAGGCATTGGAAGCCCTCTGAAGACATGCAATTTATGGTGATGGATGGTATGCCTCCTCCTAATGCAGCCTTATACATGGAAGGCCATTTTCCTTACAGATTAGGGCCATGATACTTTTGTTCCTTTGTGGACTAGCTAACTTGATTCAGTCGTGCTTTTGGTCTTTGAAAGATGTTGTAAGTGTGGTATTTCTTTTTAGTGTTGGGAGTATCAATGTGCTGGGAAATGTATGAAATTCGTAGTATTTGTTTGTTTATATTTTGAGCGTATATAATGTAGATATATCATTAACTATATGCATCTGGTCTTTGTTCAATTAAAGGAATTTTAGTTGTGATCTTATTTGCCATGTTTTTTTGCAGGTGGGGTTTTTGCAACTACTTTTCAAAAGTATTTATGTGATTATAAGCTATAGAAATTTCTTTTTGAGTACTGTTTGGAAATTTTGCTTATGAGATGCTGTAAAGCTATTTCTAACAAAAAGTAGATGATTACAATTCCAAACACCAATATTTTATGCTGAGTTATGGTGAATTATTTGATAGTTTTCAAACAAGAAGTACCTTTGATTAATATATATGCTTTTTTCAATTTTTGGCAAAAGTGAGTGATTATGTGTTTGCTTAATCTAGTGCAAATACTACCTTAGTGGCATGTTTGTCACTTTCTCTCCGGTTTGGATTCACATTATTAAGATGTGTTTTATCTTTTACTTCATTTAATATATTTAGATCAAACTATAATAATTTTTTTTTGTGTTATATGCATGTTAGTGTAGTAAATATTTTCTTATATCTAGAAATACTTGATTGTGGCAATATACTTATAATCTTATATTCATATATTGGA
>JACFYI010003840.1:445244-474267 GCA_014898755.1 Handroanthus guayacan
ATATATATATATATTCATATATAATTAGTTTCTAATATGTTTTGCTATGTAGTGAAGATATCACATAATCTTTGTTTACAAATGAATTTTATTAGGTCTAAAGAGATGTGGGAAAAGCTGCCGCCTGCGATGGCTGAATTATCTCAGGCCCAACCTCAAACATGGAGGATTCTCTGAAGAAGAAGATAAAATTATTTGCAGCCTCTATATAAGCATTGGGAGCAGGTATAGTAGAAATTTGTGGTAGTCTATTTCACTTGGGGAAAGTTGTGATAGACACGATTTAATCATAGATAGATGATGAGTGTATATGATGATTTTGTGATAAATTATTAACAAAAGTTAGGGCATTAGTTATAAAATGAGAATTTGAGGTAAGTGCTCTCACAATTACTTCTTAGCTACAAACTGTAGAAGTATCCGAGACAAGATTACAGGTTGATAGCTGATATAATAGTGTTACATTATAAATTATTTTTGCGACAGAAAATTTGTATTCTTAACTACGAAATTAATTTTGCAGCAATTTTTAGTGAATGTCTAGTTTTTGTAACGTATATTGTCGGATTTGAAGAAAAATCAAAATATATATGTACGATCACGTTTGTGATGAATTTGTGGTAAGTAACGTTCGACAAACTTCAATTCAAGCACATAACTAATCAATAACAAGACACATGCATATATATATATATATAGCCAAACATATTTTTAATGGAACAAAATCCATCACATAATCACATGTTAGCAAGGAATTTGATTAAATCTGGCATGAATTTCTGCTGGTCAAAGGTTCTTTTCTTGTAGTGTGTAACTAATTATTATAAGCCCTACCTGCTATAACTATTAGATTAGTTTATATCTAGCTAGGTCAAAATAATTATGAACTTTTTCAATTGAAATTGCATGATCAACAGGTGGTCTATAATAGCAGCCCAACTGCCCGGAAGAACTGATAACGATATTAAGAACTACTGGAACACAAGGCTGAAGAAGAAACTCTTGGGAAAGCAGCGCAAAGAAACTAAACAAACAGCAAGAGCAAAGAACAAGAATTATTCCAACACTACATTTTCCGACAGCCTCATCTACCAATGTCCACCGGCCGTTCTTCCACCGATACCCTACTCGAACGAGGACCCTCGATCCAATGATCACGATTCCATCAGAAAGCTATTGATCAAACTCGGAGGAAAGTTTTCAAATGATCACAATCAGGTTCACGAGGAGCAACTCAAACTTCACTATCCCACGATTGATGAATCTGCCGTTTACAATAATTCCATTGGTAATAGTAATATGATACCTAATTATTCCGCTCAAGTCCCAATGCTGAATGCCCCTCAGTTTGATATGATCAATGGGACTAATATCATGAGTACGATTTTGCAAGAACCATTAAGCGTTAATTTGGCGGCTGAGTTGTATGGGAATCAGCAGAAAGTACAAGGATTGGAGTTCTTTTATGATGATGTTATGATCAATAGTAATAATGGGATTTCATGTGGGGAAAATATGGTTTGGGGGGAGATGAATTCTTTGGTTTTTGCTTCGAATAATAATGAAGGGTTATTACAAGAATCGGTCATGGAGGAGTTTGGTATTGATAAGATCATCAGGTATGGTACTCAATGATTTGATCATGTTTGTATATTGATGGTGTAAATTATGTCGTGCTTGTAGGAGAAGAAATTGTTGTGATGACGAGGTTTGGACAGATTTATTACATGATAAGTATGATTTACTTATAATGTAATTGATTTGGGCTTTTAGTAAAACTCGATTTGAACTGAAATTTATGTGAATTTTTCGTATTCATAGAAACCCCAACGATTTTATGTGTAGTATGTGTAATCCACTAATTTGTGGTTGCATTGTTTCTTGTTTTTTTGTTCTATTAAGAAGTCATGTAGTGTAAATGCCATTCTTGATCTAAAAGTTATTCTCCGGTGAATTTAAAAATGTTGATCTTTTATTTTTGTAAATGCCCATATTAAAAAATTGCATGAGAAATTGTGTCATTAGGGTATATATGTTCAACAAAAATATTGAGGAGTGGTAAGTTCTTTCTACATTTTTTCGCCATTAGTGCTAGGGTTTTCTTTAGGAAGTTTGCATATATATACATAACATTTTCATGCTAAATGCTCGAATCTTCTCTACCATAGAAAATATTTTAACATCTAATTAAATTTTTGAAAGATAAAAGATATATATCAGGATTTAAAAATGACCAGTTATTAATAAAAGTCTTGTGTGGCTAGTCCGGACAAAATAAAAGTCTTGTGTGGCTTGTCTGGACACATAGAGAGTCGTTATTTCCTTCAATCAAATGTACTTTGTTCATGTACATATTGATATGATCTATATAGAAATTTATCGTGACATTAAATTCCAACATTGAACTTGGTATCCCTAATTAGCTGGATGGTAACTTCACATAAGAAAATCTTCATGGGTTGTTAATGTATTGGCTGACAAATTATGAGTTAAGAAGGAATTTACAGTTGTCATATTAGACCAGAAAACACTTTCTTGGCCTCGTTTTGCTCATGAGACTTTTTTGGGTAAGCCAAGGTCAATGGTTGGTTAGAGAAGTTGACATAATTTGAAATTGGTGTACTAGGGGCCTTTAATTGCACGTTCTCTATTTATATTTCATTTTTTTTTTCCTATGCATACGTGTTAGAACCACATTGCACAAAAAAATATAAGAGTTATGACCTCTTTATATGATTTTAGAAAATACTTACATTAAAAGCTAACTGTGAGGTTGAGTTAGGTCATGATGGTCCATTTTCAACATAGAATATCAGAGCCAAACTTATCCCTAATTTAGGATCACCCAATGTTGTTGAGCCACCGGTTTCATGTTATTCCGCGCTTCAGATATTCTTTCTTGGGTGTGCGTGAGGTGTGTTAAAATTTCACATCGGAAAAGTGCAAGGGTTGTGATATATGATTTTAAACAATCTTCATCTAAAAAAACTAGTTTTTAGGGTTAAATTACATCTAAGAACCATTTTCAACAATACATCTATAGAAAGTAACATTTTTTATTTCATAACTTAGATCTTGTACACTTTTAATGCCAATTATTAGTGATTTCTCATATTAAGAACTTTAATTTAATTTTTCTCTCGTATTGTATCTTTTCACTTCCCTCCATCAAATACTTAACAGCAACGAGTCTTGTAATGCACACGTGACATTAGCATGTTGATTTTGGGGGGCAAATTGGGCAAAAAAAATGACAAGTAGAAAATTATAGGACCAAGCAACATACTTTTTCCTTCAAAATAAAGAAACTAACGGTCATGTGAGTGTTACGTGATCTTTTACGGTTAAGTATTTGATGGAAGGGAATGAAATGATACAGATAAAGTTAATTAATTAAAGTTCTCAATATAATGCATCACCAATGATTAAGACAAACAATATACATATAAGGGTTAAGAAATGGACCAAGAATGTGTCTTTCTCTATAGGAATAGAAGTACATGTTAATATTGTTATGACTGACCAAAGAACTCTTCTTCTTTTCTTTTCTTTTTTTTCTTTTTTTATTTTTATTATTATAACAAAAAATTCAACAATGTTGGATGACTGACTAAAACCTTATAAAATGTTAAGAATGTTTAGGAGTTGCCAATATTCTGGCAGGACTCAATATAAGAATGTTGTTTGTGATTTTCAGCAGAATTAATCCCTAGAAAGAATATTCTTGTTTGAATCTGCTGCCATCCACATGTAGACAAACAGTAAGCTTATAAACTTTCTACAGATTCTCAAATTGCAAGCCAAGTACAATCTATATTTATTCCTCTAACTAATTTTTCATTTAGCATATCATATAAAACCCTACCTTATTCTAGCTTGGTAGATTAATTAAGGAATATTATCTACTATTGATTTTCACAGGTTTAGACTAGATATGTAATGATAAGAAATACATGATATAAGGTGCCACTATATATTAAAAACTAATTAGTTATACAAGAATTTTACACAGATTTTTTGCAACAAATGTAATTTTTTTTTTTAAATTAATAAAGTTATAAGCTATTGTCACTTTTGTAGCCATAAGCCTGGCAAGAAAAGTATTCGCTTTGGATTTCACTATGGTTATTTTTGCAGCTGAAGTAGATATTTTTATAGTGAACTTTAGTGACGAAAAATTGACGTAACTAATGCTTTTACTATTTTAAATTTACATTTGATACTAAAATTTGTAGCTCTAATTACAAGTTTTTGGTAGTGCATGTCTAATTTTTTTGGTAATGATGCATTCTTAACATTTTGAAGGGACTAATACATGCAGGACCGATAGTACAAATTGCAGCAAAATTAATTTTCTTTCTTAATTAATTCATTAGTGTTTTTTTTTTTTTTTTTTGGCCCTTTCTTAATTAATTCATTAGTGGAGAAGTACTACTATCTTCTCTAAATTACACATAACGTTGCTCAAAAAATAACATCTCAAGATACGAAATTGGACTTAATTCTTTATTAATTTGGTCAATGGATAAATTATTCACGCATATTATCATTATATTATTCATTATGCATTGATTAAAATTGACTGTTTCATTCAATAATTTTGAGTATTTTGTTAATTATAGTATTTCGTGCATATACTAAAATTTACTCCGTCATGTTGAAATTCAATAAATCATAGGTTAGAAAGTATTATCTTTAGTTGCGTTGTTTAATTAATATCTATAAATGTGACTTTGAGAAAATTTAAATCATATTGGCCAGTGATCATGCTCTTTTCTCTAATTAATTAACAAAATTTTGTCAATAAATAAAACACATATATTGATTTTCCCTATATCTATTTGTCTTTAGTTAACCATAAACCACCCCTTTTCAAAATATTCAATCAACCATAGTAAACCATATCTTTCTAAATTATTTCAATCATATATATTCTTTGTTATTGTTTCAATTAATGATATTTCATGAGAAATTGATCTCATGCAAAGAACTTCGAATATTTCCATTAATATAATACAAGGACTTCTTATCCTAAAATAATGAGAGTGTTTTCCTCACTCTTTCATACATTAATATTGCTCTATTTGCATCAAGGAATTTAATGAAAAAACAAAAAGAAGGAGATAGTGAAGCGGTAGAAATTAAAGTACAAAATTACATCAAGTGAAACTTTTTTTTCTTTTATATATTTTTTCAAAAGTGAAACCTGAAAGTTTCTTGATGTTTTTTCTTTGGGATAATTACACTTTACGCCTGAACTATGGGCTTTTTTACACTTCACCCGCCGAACTTTTTTTCGTTTCAAACTACCATACCAACTTTTTAAAAATTTGCATGTTGTCCCCTTGAGTGGTTTCCGGTGGAATATTCTGGAATATTCCGATCACAGTTCACCACGTGAAACGCGCGGCCATTTTTATGTGAAATGGAATTTTACACTTTACCACCTCAACTATGCGATATTTACACTTTTCCATCTAGTGGCAGGAATATTTCACCGGAAACCATTCAAGGGGGCAACGTGCAAATTTTCGAAAAGTTAGTATGGTAATTTGAAACGAAAAAAAGTTCGATTGATAAAGTGTAAAAAAGTCTATAGTTCAAGGGGTAAAGTGTAATTATCCCTTTTTCTTTCCCTAAAATTCAAGATCCAAGTAAGGAATTTCACTTTAAAGAGTCAAAGAAGAAGGCATAACAACTTTTTCTAGAGAAATTGCAATTTTAGACGTCCTCTTATTGTGGGTGCTTTTAAACTTTATTCTCATCCCATTCAAAATAGCCATTTTTAGTCTAATAGCTTTTCTAATCCTTGCAAACTAGGTCCCACTGTTAAAAAGGTGGGACAGTTGTAAGATAAAAACTAACAAAAGAAGCATGTGCCTGTTGCAATTTCCGTCCAAATTTTAATGCCGGGACTTAGTTAATTTGCAAGGTTAGAAAAACTAACAAAAGAAGCATGTGCCTGTTGCAATTTCCATCCAAATTTTAATGCCGGGACTTAGTTTGCAAGGTTAGAAAAATTACGAGAATAAAGTGGCTATTACCAAAAGAATGGGACTAAAAGTGGCTATTCATTATAAAAAGTTTTAGATTGAATTGTGGTTGTCGCCAAATGACGAACTCGTTAATTCCCATTGTCCGAAATACTAGATTAGACTAATTAGCTAGGTTAATCATCAGATTAGTTAAGCACATTATTCCTGGCTAAGGGGAAAAGAAATAAAATAACAACAAGCTGGTACTGATAATTGATAAATTAATTAATTACTCAATTATTAATCAATATCTGTAAAGTAGGGTTGAAATAAATCAAACCCATAATTTCTGTAAAGTGAAAAAGAATATCCTCCAACAAGAAGCAGCACACCAGAAAAATCCCCAAGGAAAAAACCAAAATATTTAAATTGGCTTTACTAAAAATGCATATAATTAATTCTTTGAACTCCATGACATTAATTAAAACCAAAAGTATATCCATAATTAAATCCCATCATGACAACAACCAAACGACAAGAAAATTGTATTCTAAACTTAACTTTTGCGTTAGATTATCTTAATTAAGAAAATAATTGTAATTAATTGGTGATTTTGACACTCACTAGGATTAATTATATATTCCCTGAGAATTGTCCTATCCAAAGACAAGAAAAAGTTGCAGATTATTGGAATGTGCATTGAAAAGCATGTTTTTGAGCATAAAAGTGTATGATTAATAAAGAATTATTGTTTATTCTACTTCCAAAGAGAAGAAGATAGGCCTCGATTGGGGTTTAGTCACTTGTCCAAACTAGGATACTGAGATTGGTAAACATAATTTTTATGATCTCATGACTGATGCCCTGCACAGAAAATCATACAAGAATCTATATATTTATTAATTATGTCTAATCTTTATTTTTTACTCTTTTTTCTTTTTTTTTCTCTCCTTTGTTTCAATCTCATGTTGAAGAACATGGCCCTTGCCCAGGCACATAATATTATTGGGGTTGTTCACTAAGTCAAGCATACCCGATGAACCAAGAAATCCAACCCAAATCAACTAATTTTGGTTGTATCTGATTGGATAATCACGTATGTTAAGGTAAAATCCAATTACACCCAATAACAATTGATTTCGGTATCGCATATTACAATTTGGAACCCGATTAATCGGTGATCCAATTATCGAGTTTCTTCTTTTCTTTGTAGAGGAAGCAGTACATCTTTTTAGCGCTTTCAAGAATCAAAACAAATTTCTTTTGTAAAGGAGTAGTATTACTTGTTTCAATGTTTTCTAAATATACAAAAATGTTGCACTCTTGTTTTCATATGGATAGACAAGTAGGGCTCCAAGCAAACCCCCTACCCTAGGCACAAATAGTTTTCTTTCGAAAAAGAAAATTGCATATACATATACACTTATAGATGTTTTTTAAGCTTAAACAATTTCATATCTTATTTTTGGATAAAATAAGATATGAAAGCTTATAAAATATTTGAAATGACAATTCTATATTTAAGTTAGTTAAATTTGAAGAATAATAATACCGGATCGTTCTCATCCAATGCATTGCCTTGACACAGAAATAATGCAATAGGCATTTCTTTGACTTGGTACAGCAAAACAAATTAAGCGTAGCATTTCTGCATCTTGGTTCCATGTATACTGTTGTTTGAGTCGGGTGAAAAAAAATTAATTTACAAGAGGATCCCAGAAAACTGCTTTCTGTAATTGACTTTGAAAGTTTAGCTACAAATTTTGCATATTCGCATCTATCTTGCAAGCCAATTCTGTTACACAACCTCCAAGCAAGCCCAAAGTATAAGAAACCCTGTTCCTACTCTAAGCTGACTATCATTGTATATATTGAGCACTAGTGTATAGGCATATCTTGTTGATATAAGAATTTATCTATATATGCAGTTCCTATGATTTGAACTGGGTACTTCCAACTGACGATCCAGGTTGCTAGATGGATCTCTTACCTGATAATGCAGTAAATATGTTGACAGTATGTAAGATTTTGGATGTTGACAAGATTTGTTCTAATTATATACCGAAGCCATTAAAACATCTGATGGAAGATTTACTGGAGCATGTGTAATATTTCCATTAGACTCCCTAAAAACTTAAACATGATTGATTAATAGGGGGTCTACTTAAAAATGTTACAATCAGTATATTAGATTTTCTAGAGATCTGATTCCAATGTTTCCAAAGCTCCAGTAAGTTTTCCATCAACTAAACTAATGCATAAGATGGGTATTACCACATGTTTCTATATTAGGCCAAACATTAAGGGTTGATGTAATTGTGCCATGTGTGTGCGTGCGCATGTGCGCGCTCGCGTTGCACATGTGCGTGTGTGTGTGTATGAAAATGAGAAAGATGGAGTAAACCTGGAGTATTTTGCTCCAGATCTTCAAGCCTGGCAACATCCACCGTCTCAGTGCAATCCAATACAGTCTCAGTCGTATTTTGGTCCAAAGTTCTATGCAAATTGAGAGACTTCGATCTGAACTGACAATAAGCAGATTGTAATTTCTGATGGATCTCTTCCAGTCTGCCACAATGCTCATCTTTACGGTCCATTTCAATAAGGATCTGCATGAAAATTGACATCTTAAAAAAAGATAATGGGCACAAAGCAGACTGAAAAGACACTGTATTCGTTTACCATTAGTTTAAGTGAACATTTTTTTTTTAACCTTAAAAAGACCAATATCAAGTCGTTGTTACCTTTGCAGGTGTCTTTCCGAAGACTGGGTGAAACCGTTGCCTGCAATACTCATTGAAGAGGAGTGTCCCGATGATTAGTGGAATAGTAAAGCCCGATGCAATTGGCGATTCTTTGATTCCAAAGGTTCCCAAAGCTATTACTTGGGTCAGCACCAATGAGAATATTGTTGTGTTGTGCACAATAGGCCAATATAGTCCCCCAGTTTCATATTTTGTTACGTATACGTTGAGTATCTGAAACATAGATTCGAAGATAAGACACGAATTGATGCCCAAGGGTAAACATTTGGTAAATTCTTTCATTTCAAACAAGAACAAACAGAAATATGGGTGCATGGGCATCAAATTTCAATCAGTCTGCAGCTGATCATGATATCAAGAAAACTACAGCTATGATAAGATAATGAAACATTAATCCACTGTGAGGTAATAGAGCCACAAGTCAAGGCTTAAATGCATTAGCACAAGTGATTCTACCTATGCATATGAAAACTCTGATTACAGTGACCTCTAGTTGATTTATTAAATTTCCAGATTTGGATGAAGCTTAAGAATAGTGATCATTACTAAGAAACATGCTGGAGCCTAGAAGGAACAAGTTTCAAAATAATTTTTCCAAAAGGACGGCATTATGACAATTGAACCAATACTAGTGTCTGCTGCAGGGTATCCTTTGGTAACTTATGCAAGGATACAAATCGGAGTTGCTAATGAAATTTAGTGCAGCATGGATTAAGGGCACAGGGGAAAAAGTAAAAACATGAAATGACAATGTTAAAATTGCTTATCTATAGAAGCAAAAATTATGCATCCTGAAATTACAGGGTAATATTGGATCCTGAGGTCATCAATACAGAAGTTATGCTTAAAGCAAGGAAACAGGCCTTTGACATGCCAAGATCAGCTAAGCATAAACAATTCAGTAATTATCAGCAACCTAATACAACAGCCAAATACTCCACATAACGGAGAAAAGCTTATATACTAGCATATCCATCAAATATGCATAGCTCACTGACTGTGAAGATTCTTATAAACTAATTGGAAGAAGAGCAGAAGATTGTAAGCAACATGGGGCTTTCCATAGCACCAATATTGCACATATAAAGATCTAGTCATGGTACTTCAAGTAAAGATGAAAGAGAGTGAACAGTGAAAACAGTAGATACAAAATTATTTACGGGGCTGTAGCAAAACTTCTTAGAGAACAAGTTCAGATAAACAAGAACACAACTCTGCTCAAATGTAAAACACGTTGTTATCACTGTCCCAACCTGATTGCGGTACACCAGATAGGCAAGGACAAAGTAGACCAGCAAGAATGGCAATATCAGAGGTGCCAATATGGAACAAGTGAAGCCTAGGAGCCCAAACAGAAGGACTCTCGGAACTTCTGTGTGATAGGGGAAGGTATATGTGCCGTAAGACGAATCATCCTTGTTTTGAAGAATGTATCTATAGAACAAGTTACAGAGAAGAGGAAATGGCTGAATGAGTTCACAGGACAAGCTTGCCCAGCCTGATGTGAGGACGTAAGTCATAAAGTAGGTGGCCTGTAAAACGTAGCACCTTAATAAGACTACAGTATTAAGTTACGTTCTATGTTAACTGCACCAGAAATGCAAATTTAACAATTATAATCTCACTAGAATGTGAAGACAAAGACACAAGATACAGATATCAGCTTCAAATATGATTCCAGAAACTTTAGTCGATTACTCACCAGTGTCATCGGAAGCTAAACTTTAATATCACAACAATATTTAGAAACCAAAAAACACAGCCAATAATGATGATGCTGTTACAGGAAAAATGAAACTTAAAAAGAAAGAAAAACACCGTTGCTGGCACTGCTTTGGCAAGCAAATTTGGTATATGTTTTGCATCTCCCAACTTCTTGATTGAAACTTGATAATGGTCGATAGCAGCCTCTGTTAGAATATTGGCAAAGAACACATTCCATATGATAAAGTATAAAACTTTAATGCATGTACTTCTTTTCCTGCCGCTACGAGATATGGCTCCCTCCAGTGTAGAGAATACCAGCATTAATGGAGGGACAATATAAAGAAAGATAATGAATATAACACTGGGTAGATATCCACTGATCAGCTGTTCCAGAATCTTCCTGTTACAGATAGAGAGAGGGGAAAGGAAAAAAAAAAAAAATGATTCACAAAATAACAATAATGTGGAATATGATGATGACGATGATGATGATGATAACAGCAGAAAACAGTAGTAGCAGTGACAACTTAAGCATTCGGCATAAGGTATTAGGACAAGTATTAAGCAGATAAGAGTCTTAGGTCAAAATATTTTTTATTTGAGATAGCCACAACCAATTGTATTTCTAACTTACTCCAGTACTTATTTCCTTTTCTAGTTATGCATGAAGTTATTTGCAGCATAAACTATATTAAACCATTAGGCATAATACAGCTTAAATTACATAATCTTGAATGTTTACTTCAGAAAAAAAGGATTATTTGTTAACCCATCATGTTCATCTTTCACAAGTGCACTGCATTTTTGCTAGTTCGGAACCACAACTTGTGCGCAATGTCTGCTTCCAAATGTAAAGAAAATAGAAAAAATTTGAAATATTGCCTACATTTAGATTATTACCTCTGTCCAATATCCTTCAAAAATGGAAATATCTTCTTTAGTTTATCAAGATGAACAAGACTTTGTGTGAACACCACAGGGACAAGGAAGAAAATCACAAAGAAGATAAAGGCCACAATAACAGCAATCTTGCGAATCCAAAAGAGTCGATATGGTACACATAAGTTTGACCAATAGATATCACGTGGTTCTGGAGCAGAGTCTGTCACCCATGACATGGGGTTTGGTGACTGAAGAGCCTCTGAAGCAACCAATGCAGCATAGCGTGTCCTGAAGAAAACTAAAGCAGCTCCACACTCCTATAGGAAACATTAGCATGCCTTAAAGTTAAGAGATATTTAAACTGTTAATTCCAGCTAGCTCCAACAAAAATCCAAGCACATCGTCAAGGTGACATAAATTCAGAGACACCCAGTACATTTGGTGCCTGCTAGATATTATCATGATTCCCATATAAACGTCTGGGGTGTCTTAATATTAAAATATTCAAGTCAACATCAAAACTTCCGCCAAAAAAATTAATTCCCTTCAGAATTTAATTTGATGATCCTTTTCTGAGTCATTACTGCAGATTGCTACAATCTTGCACACTTGAGATATAATAGGTTTTTATCAACTCCTTTACTGTTCAATCCTAAGTAAAGACAACCAGAATACAAGGTATCTTCCTCAAAAATGCAGTTATGATACAAAAGTAGGAGAGTCTAATCTGAAATCAATGAGCCAATAGCAAGATGCTGACACGAGATGCTTCCAACAATTTATATGCACTATAACAAATGTAGTTAATGGACTGATTTGCATGTATAAATGGATAATAACATAAGTTGATTAATTTGGCAAGTAAAACCTTTTTCCTACCTTTTTCCTCATATCTGAACCATCAAAGAAGCTTTCCACTCTAGAACTTTTAGGCTCATTAGAAAGCATCTTGAAAGATGTCGCGGTGCCTCCACAAATACCACATCTCATTAATCGGGGTACACAGTGTTTCTCCATATGGGTGGACTTGAGCATCTTATACATCTTCTCAGCGTCACTCTGTACACAACAGAAGACCACATAATAGGTCCATCACTTGAAAGCACAAATTAAGAAGGAACACAACAGGTAGAAGCAAATTTCATACTAAGAGCTTAGATTGCTTGAAAGACCAAGCACAACTTCAAGCCATATTACGTGATTTAATATTCTTAGACCCCTGTCTTCAAGGAATAGAGCTACTCATAACCTCAAGATCCTCTTGCCAACCCAACCAAACCAATGTGGGGTGGCTATTACAAAATCCTCTGCTCATAAGTGAACCTCATAATGGTCCATCAATGGGTTGCTGAACAATTCCAGGTTCACACAAGTAGATTGCGGCTTGTGAATCACCACAGTATATGTTCTTATTGAAAATGAACATCTAGCATCTGAAGCATGACAAATTAAGGGAGTCTAAACCTCCAGTTTAGTATGCTAAAGCTTAATTTATCTGGGCTGACATGAATAGAATATCGTGCACTGGTTGAAAAACATTTCCATAAATTCCAAATCCCTCGGGTGGTTGGACCTCATCAAGTTCCTTATATTCAGGAACATCCTGATCAAGAGCACCACCATCCACATGGATTGCAGCCATAAATTATACAGGGCTAAATGCAAAAGATTATCATTTGTTTTTCAGGTGGCATTGACCAATAACAGTTAATTGTCACTGGATAAACTAAACAGCTTATTTTAGTTCTGTAAATCTATCCCAGCAGCAGAAGAAACCTTACAATACATGGACCAAGGGGCAAATCCTTAACGATGCAATTTTAGCTTGCCAAAAAAGCCTCCCTTGATTTATTTGTCCCAAGAAAAATATTCTTTGCCGGTGTCCTATTCCAAAGACATTGTGAATAATTGAATGATCTGAAAGTTCAAAATAAAGGGAACATCTGGACCAACAAATTTCCTAAAACCCAAGTACATTGTGGTAGTAAGATTTTATACTTTCAGCTGTATGGGTCACTTTTTTTGTTGAAGAAAAGTAGACCACAGAGTTTTCTGTCCTAGGATATTAGTCAACTGTGAGTAGCCCTAGATATGAAACAACTTAAAAATTTGAGGATCAGACAAATTAAGTTGTAAATAGAAATTAAGTTGTAAATAGGTGCTCTACCTCAGCACACAGTGCCAAGATAAATGATCTATGAGATGAAATTCTGCCTTCTACTTTCGGATTGATGTCAGAGTATCCAACCCAAAAAGATGCAGCATGATAATGATGAAAAACTGTTGCGTGATAACGATGCAAGAAGTCTCAGCCACTGTTTCTTCAGGCAAATGCTAAGATAAATTTTAAAAGGAATGAACAGAAACAAGAAGTTGTACAATCACAGGTCTATAGTCCAAAACTCATGGCTGGAGTCTGGAAGCATAAGATTATAGGATGTGGAGAAGGAACTATAATGCTGTCAGACGAAACAAATTACGAAATGACATGATGATTTCATTTGTTAGATAATATCAAAAAGGAAAAGAACAACAAGATACTTCTATGTGTCATCATGTAACATTACATCTATTTAGATGCTTACCATCAATTTCTGGATAGCACCAGACTGATAAACCATTTGGTGTGATAAATAGCTTGATGCATAGAAATCTGTGAAGAACTTGGTCGCAGTTTCGTTATAAGATTCTTCCTTAACCCAAGGAATTGCACGAACAATTACTGTAAAGTGACTCGGGTAGGAATTGGAAGCAGTGATATGCCCCAACCTCATTTTCGTGATGTTCTTGTATTCCTAAATACAAGCACAAAGGGGGGAAAAATAAAAAAATAAAAAGGAATTACATTTATCATAAAATATCAATCAAATGTAAAATAAATAGTGGCCAGTTATAGTCCCCTTACGAAGTAAAGCAGGAGACAAGCGCAGCAAGATATGATGTATAATGCAAGACAATGGGCCCAAAGCCTGCCACAGAGAAAATTTAAAGATAAAAGTTAAAAGAACACAAGTCCAGCTCAAGAGGTGGGAATATGGTGAGAGAAGTTCCTATATATAACATCACTTCAGTAAAGGTTATTTAACACCATCAATTTCCCTTCCAAAAGTTCATATACCAAGATTTTTGAAAATTTCAAGAGTTAATCCTTCCATGTGTAATTCCATAATTCAATATTCCAATAGAACATTTTGTTTTTGGCACATACGAGATAACACACGCAGCTCTAGACTTTAAAACAGCATGCATTTATGCATCAAGCACACACTATCTGGAAAATGCAGATGCACAAAAAATTCAGTCCAACACTGTGAGAGAGTGTACTTATAAAACAGCACAACAAGAACTTACTTGATGATAGATAATAAAAATATATATGTATTACTGACCATTTTGATCCTTCCTTGACATTGCCAATGGTGAACACATTCAATGGTTCATCTGGAATTTGCTTGTGTGACATTTCTTTCCCAAAATAATTAAGTGGAAGAACAAGAAACAAGCATACAATAGCAGCAACGGTGAATACTCTGATACTGCACACAATAAAGCAGCAGCTGATATCAGACCCCAGGAGAACCATAACATCTCCGAATCCAAAAAATGCCGAAAGCTCAACTAAACTCAAGCAAAGATCATGAAAAAACATGAAGCTGCTTTTACAATGTCTTGGATTATGTCTAGATCTACCATATGAGCACTAGAAATAACACTTCCAAACATACAGATTAAGGAAAAGTAGTGATGTAACAAATAAACCCAGAATATGGAACACCTTTATTAGCAAATACAAAATCCTTTTCCTTTAATTCCTTTGTAAGAGACACTACACTATAAAGGAGCAATTACTGAACAAAAGGAAAGAAAATTATTCAGAAGCATATGTAAATTCTTTTAAGTAATTGATGACAGTTGATGTCTTCTGTAACAATCTATGGCTTCAAACATTATTTTAATTATAGAAGAAACAATTGACTGCAAATTAGTGATAGTTGAGAAGACAAGATAAATACACTGCATTAAATAAGCTTAGCATAAAACTAGAGGTTGTCATTCAATTCCAACTTATGCTAGTCTTTTCTGAATACCCCACATGAAATTTAATCTTAGCTTCATTGACTAAGACTGTCAAAGAGATTATGACTAGTAAAGTGAACTGTCATTCAGAAAAACAGAAGTAATGCTAAGCAAGAGGCAAGGTCAACCCAACCCCAGGGGACCCCCCAAGCACTCCAGACCCGCGTAGCTTGCACGTGAGTAGGTTCCCTGATATTGAAATGGTTGAGAGAACAACAGTCCACATGCAAATCAACAGAAGCACCTATAGAATGTTCCACTGTAACAAGGATAGGCAAAAAGATTTCAAGCTAATATATTATTTTTAAGTTGCCAAGAACAACAAGAGAAAAATATGAAACAATATGTGAACAAATAAAGTTAGGTACAGAATTCCAAATATATCCTTTTTGAAATAGTGTGCTGAAATTTTTCAATTCACAGAACAGTTTATCACCTGAAAACAACTGCACGAAGAAATACCACTGCATCCACACCCCCAGTGGCATATAGTTCGTCTTCTGATGCTTCCCATGCCTTCACTATCCAACTAGCAGAAGGAATAAGTCTCCCAAACCAAAAGGGGTCGTGACGCTTTGAGTTTGCTTGAGCAAGCTTCTGTCCAAAGTAGACGCTCACAAGGCTTGGTTGTTTTCTTAAGACAGAGTACAGGGAAAAAAGCGCCACACATACAGCAGTATTGATACCAGCAGAAGTCAAGAGGGCAGATATGTCCATCTCTATCCCACTGTACCAACAAGTCCATGGAATGTCATTATGCAAAGGTGAGGCAAAGGATCTTCATATAATACAGCATGAACTTGTCAAAACAGACTGGTACTGAAGAAACCAGTAATTCTCCACGTACTTGCTGAAGCTGCAAGAATAAAAGTGGAATTCTCAAATTTATGATATCTGCATAAATTCTCCAGTAAAAATATTCATCATTCAAACACACAGCTGATACTACAAAATAACTGATCATAGCCTTCTGAATGTTCAGGGCGCATAAATAAAGCATCCAAAAATAAATTGAATATACGTCTACCAGGCCAATCATGCCATCACTCCCATTAAATGGAGACCAAAATCATTTTCAATATTGTGAAAAATCATACACTGACATCCAAGCTAAATAATTCGCAAAGCATGCAGCATATCAATTGAATTGCACGATATGAAGCAGAAATAGAGTTCCTCATCTCACGAACAACTAAGAGTTGATCCGAACAATTCTAACTATTTCAATTGAGTCCGAAAACGATACACAAGTTATTCTGATCACACTAAAATATCCAATTTCAGCAAAACACCTCGAACAAAACCAGGAAGAATAAGAAATCCAAAACAAATACGATTCTACTAACTAAGCAACCAAATGAAATCAATCACAACAAACGCCATTCCGAAATTCACTGATCACCGTTTCATTTCTGTCCAAATAAACGAAAAGTTCATATAAAATTACAAACCATTCTCAATAACATAAACGAAAACAATCCAAAATTTTCCAAAATATTACCTGTTTCCTGTATTTCAAAAATATATCGAGAAATGTAATCAATTTAAGCAAAATGCAACCGAGTAACTTCGCGTAGACTACAGAGAGGCAATGAGTACACGAAAAGGTTGCGGTTTGATTACAAGGAAATGAAAAAACAAAGAGAAATCCCTAAAATTAATAAAGAATTCAGGTTTGGGATTCAAAGAGCGAGCGGGTGTGTGCGTGAGAGAGAGAGAGAGAGAATCGGGCGGGATGTATGTATATGTGGAATTAATTATCTAGTTAATTTAGATTTGTAAAATATTTAATTAATTAATAATCTTAAGCGGTGCCGGAGGATGCGCCACGTGGAAAACGAATGATGGGATTGGGGGGAAATGATGATGATACGAAACCGTCCAATCTGTTAGGGTCCCGCCCTGGCATCTAAAGACATGTTTGGCAATTTAAATTTTTAAATAAATAAATACCACAAAATTATTTGGACAAAAGTGATTTGATGACAGGATGGCCACAGGCTAACATGTGGAGTCCCATCGGTTTCTTATTTATTTTTCATATCAATCAACTAGACTAACGTCACTGTTTCTTCTTTTTTAATTTTTCTTTTTTCTCTCTTTCTTAATTTCTGGTTGTTATTTTAATCAAGTACAGTTGATGAGATGGTCCTTGGCATTGATTTTGATTTGAAAAGGACTATTTTTATTTAGAAAAATTTAAAAATTAGTAGTAAAATTAAAGTGAGTAGTAAAGGATCTTTTTAAATTTTTGCTAATTTTAATTTATATTTATTTCACTAAAAGTAAAAGTCATTTTAGCAAATACTACCTAAATTATCTTTTAATAACCAAAAGTTAAAAAGCTACAAATAAAAGTAATACCAAATATCCTCTAACTTCACTTGCCATGTGAAGAAATAGCTGTCTAAATTCTTTATTATAATTGATATTTTGTTTTGTTAATACCAAGTGTATAAGCAAATTCAATATGAATTGTATGTGCATACTTTTTGTTGGAAAATGGAACAATTAATGTCATCCTTTCCTTGATTTGTTCGAGGCAAGCGTTAAATTCTCTTTCTTTAAAACGAATTTGCCTTACATTGATGCTCTCAATTGACTGATAATCATCTTTTAGGATACATGATATCATCAACTCAAAAAATAGTAGCACTATAAACTTCTCAAATAGTGAACAAGAGCTTATAGAATTCATTTGTAAAGACTAGAATAACAAGTGCTAATTACATAATACTTTGAGAATGCATGAATGCGAAACTGATGAGAATATATAGTCAACCTTAGGGGTTGTTTTATAACTATCAAACCGTTGCATTGCATTGGCTGAACTACTATCGTACGCCTGTTTGATAGAATGCAACCGTCAATGTAGTGGTTGATGACTAGATAGATCATTGAGGTGGCGACATTTGATGTGGCCGTTGCTAATTTGGCGCGCCTCTTCCAATAGACACCACTTCTTCTGCTATGTTTATGTTAAGAAATTTAGTAAGAAAAATAAAAATAAAAAGTTAAAAGGTGCAAAAATTAAAGCACAAAGTCACATATCATTTGAATTGTTTTGGAGGGCGGGGGTGTGGGAGGGGGAATCCTTACTATTTTTCATCCTAAAATCCATGATTCAAATATAATATTTATTATCCAAAAAATTATACTATTTATGAAAAAACCTATGCCCAAGTCCAAGGTTAAGACCAAGCTCAAGACTAGAAGCAGGCACAAGAAGGCAGAGTCGAGACAGCCGTAGTCTCCTTAGGAAAAAAGAAAAATCATGCTAGGGCGAAAGAATTTGAAAATATATAGATAGGGTTAATTATGTCACATGTTCTTCAAAATATAATATTTACCAACTCATTCCCTTGTAATTTTTACATTACCAACAACTTCCTTACAGATTTATTAAATTATATAACCTCCCCTAGCATTATGATTTTGGACAGAATTTGATGAAGTTATCCACAATATTTATTTAGCTTCTTAATATACCCTCGCCCTTATTGTTGAACTTTTATAGACTAAACTACCATTAACAATAATTGCAATAATTGTCTCACTGCTAATACAAATAGTAGTTACTATCAAGGATAGTTTAGCCTGTAAAAGTTTAGACATTAAAAGCTAGATATATTACGATGCTCAGTTGATCTTTCAGATATAATCAAATTTCATCCAAAATCTTCATGAAATGGGATATCTATGCAGGGAAGTTGTTGAATTTTAATATCACGAGAGAGTAAGTTGGTACATGTTATATATCGAAAGGGAGGCAGATATAAGTAACCTAATATATATATATATATATATGTATAAATCTTTTCTCCCTTTGTAGATATCACAATCATAAAATTGATTCTTTCTTTATATCACAATTATCTTTTCATAATTGTATAATATATTACGTACACATGTGTCTAATGAAAGATTAATTAGAATTTTTTCATCGTATCTGTCCTCAAATTTGTTTACGTATTATTGCGTCGCTTTCTTCATTTGGCCGAAAGATCGAGACATAACGTGATCAGCCATTGCAAATTTAATTCAGAAAACGAATATTAAGACTTGAATGAAAGCTGTCCCTATCTTTCTAATTCTTTTTTTTTTTTAACCACTAAATTTTTTATATTTGCACACAACTTTATAAATATCATATATTTTTAATAAAATTATCATTTTTATGGGGTTCAAATTTGAATCATGAATTTAAGTTTGTATTATATGTTTAGAAGCTTTTTGGCATGGATTATAAGAGTGGATCATACTATGTTGCAATTTAGGGGTGTCAAACCTTGACCCAACCCGACGAACCCGACACGATCCGCCCGAAAAAATCCGGGTTTGGGGTTTTCGGGTTCGGGTTGAATCGGGTTGACAATCGGGTCAACCCGAAAAAAGAAAATCAGGTCGGGTCAACCTTAAGGTCAACCCGCTAACCTGAAAAACAAAATCAGGCCAACCCGACCCAACCCGAATAACTTAATTTGTTAAGACTATTTTTTTCTCCATATTATTGTAATGTTTTTGTATTTGTATTTATGTTTTAACTCCTAAACCATAGTTTGTTGACTTTATTTGTGTGTAATTTGGATTGTAAGTTATTTGTTTAAAATGTTTGCTTGTAATTTTCTTGAATTTTTTTGGTATAATTCGGGTCGGGTTGGGTCGGGTTGTATCAAGTTTAAACGAAAATGAATGTAATAATTCAGGTTGGATTGGGTTTTTCGAGTTGGGTTGGGTGACCTGATTGAAATTCAGGTCAACCCGAACCCAGTTGGGTTGGGTTAGGGTTGAGTATTTCGGGTTTGATTGGATTTGGGTTGGCATTTTTCCTGTTATACCCATGCGCCAACCCGACCCGAACCAACCCGAACCACCCAAATTGACACCCCTAAATTGTTGTACTCCCTTCTAGCTCTTTTTTGATATCCCATTTTAGTAGCGGGTCAGCCTCGCTACAAGGGTCCATCCCTACTATTTATTCTACTACCAGTATTGCCCCCCACCTCTAAAATTAATTACTATGGAATGATAAAATTTCAATGTTCGTAACATTGCAATTCTTTAAGGAAAACACACTTTTAAAATGGGCATTTATGGCTTTTATCCAAGAGCCACGAATTAATAACAACTACAAAATACTTTATTAGATATTTGAAGATACTAATTAAGTATTGTCCACAAATTAACAAGAGCTATCAAACCCAAGACTAATTTATATTTTTCTACAATTTAACAAAGCTACAAATTAATATGCCAAATCCAATCCCACATGCCAAAGAGCCTCTTAGGGTAGTGATTTATGCACTATCTTCATGCTCTTTTTATTATAAATGACTTAATTGCCCTAATTTATTTAAGGGTATGATATTTTCATTTACAATTGAGTTTTCAATTTTGTCAAGGGATTTTGTATTTTCTTTCAGCTATTTGTTATTGATTCTTCAAATAACACCTGTTAAGATAATGTCTTTAATAAATTTTTTGACGTTTATAATTCTTCCTTATCAAATTAAGAAATTTAAAAAATTTTCAATTACATTTAGGAATTAAGATACAAATTGCTTAGAGAAGATATTAAATTCAAATAATAATAATAATAATAAATTAAAATTTCAACAAATCAATAATGTTATATGTCAAAGTTTTATATCAAATTAATTAATTGATTAGATTGGGTTGTTATTTTTTTTTTTAATTTTTTTTGTTAGTCTACTAATTGCCTTTGCAAATATATATATATATATAAACTAAAACATATGTTACAAATTAAATGATGAAATTATAATTATTATTTTTTAATCATTTTAAGGGCTTTAGTCGAGAATAGTGTTGTAAATGTAATTAGAATATTGGAATTTTTGTACTTTTGTATATCAAATTATTAATAAGTATACCCTAAAGTAAATTGAGGTAATTAAGTTATTTGCAATTAAAAAAATATGTAAAATATGAGTGCAGCAGATAAGGGAAAATTGCAATTTTAGTCCCATACATTAGGGCAATTTTGGTTTTTAGTCCCATTCCTTTGAAAATAAGCATTTTAGTCCCACAACTTTTTAAAACGTTGCAAAATTGGTCCCACCGTTAATTTTTGGATGGAAAAAATACAAGTCACGTGCAATTGCAATTTGGCTGAACTTATGGGGCTAAAATTGCAATTTTCTCATGGCTTAACGGATCTAGCACGTGACTTGTGTTTTTTCCATCCAAAAATTAACGGTGGGACCAATTTTGCAACGTTTTAAAAAGTTGTGGGACTAAAATGCTAATTTTCAAAGGAATGGGACTAAAAACCAAAATTACCCTAACGTATGGGACTAAAATTGCAATTTACCCAGCAGATAAATAATGGAGTGTAGGAATTAGCATCCTATATTTATATACAGGTCATTTACTTTGTTTAAATGATGGATATTCACTTGGTGATATATGGAATTAACGTACACATGGTTAAATGTAGAATGTGAAAATTAATTTTGTACAAATATTACAATGTGTACTTCATTTGAATCAAACATCTTTTTCATGCATGTTGTACACATTTGACAGATTGGATATATAATATGACTGAATTACATTACCTAAAATCCCTGTAATAAAAAATCATTTATTTTCTTTGTATTGTTTTCTTTTTCATTTCTTTTTTTTTTCTCACTCCCTTTTATTTTCTTCACTTTTTTCTTTCACTTGTTTACATAATTTATTTACATCTTAATAGTTAGATGACTCATTCCACCTATTTGTCACTATATATAAGTTGTCGCTGATTGTGTTAAACACATATCTTGTCACTATGAATTTTATTATTACCATTACTGCTACAAAATCAAATTTGTCACTTATACTTTATGATAAACTTCATATATACCATCAATTTTTATTAGTTTCGATGTTGCTCTTTTCGGGCCCCTTTTTTTAATTTCTTTTATATTAGCCATCAAGCACGTTGCTTTATTTTTCCATATTGTCTCTTTACACTTTCTGTTTTGTTCTATTTTGTTTCATATCATCAATTAATTATATATTGTCATTAAATTCTCTTATATTTAAGTGAAATTGAGTAATAAAAATTTTAAAAACAAGAAGTAAATTACTTATAATGACATAGAAGATTACTCATTCCTAAATTAATTCCAAAACCTAAGGAATTATCTACATGGATGTCACCACTTTCATTAACTTCCACCTTCACCAGTACACTACAAAGCCACAGTTGCTTCACTAACAAACGAAACCTAGAGTCAGAAATTGCTCTCCCCATTTAGGGAAAGTCGCATTTTGCGGCTCTAGATTCCATCAATGCCCTCACCCTCTTCACCGCGAGATCTAGGGTTTCCTCCTCCATGTTCGAAAAGCATACCCGAAACCAACCGGGTTCTGAGCAATGACAGGAGGATCCGGGTGACACATTCAACCCGTATTCGAAAAGGATCCTCTTCCACAGCTCCATTTCCGCTTCGAAAGTATTCGAACTCAGCAAACATCGCATATCAACCCAGCAGAACAATCCGGCATTACTCTTCAAACACCGAATACCCGATTTTCGGAGCCCCGAAACCAGTTTTTTCTGTCTGTTTTTCAGCCTATTTATGTTTTCCCTAACGTAATTTTTGGTGAAGTTTTTGTCTCCGAGGATTTTCGATAATAGATATTGAGATTGAGACGAAACAAGCCCAAAACTCGACATTTTAGTTGCGGCGGCGATTAGGGTTTCGTTGTTTGAGTAAATCGCGCCGATTCTGAATCCTGGAAGGCCAAAATCCTTCGAAAGGCTGGAAACAATGTGAACACGGCTCCAGATTTCTGAATTTTCGAGCTTTCTTAATTGTATAGCTTCGATTATGGTTATGAATCTGGGTGAATCGAATACTGTGCCTGAGTATATTTCATCGCTGACAATGTGGATGTTTTTTTCGATCGCGAAGGTGATGATCAGGTTTAGTTCGCGCAGGGTAAGTGCTGTTCCTAATGGATTTGAAGGATTTGTGATGAACAGGCCTTTCACTTTGAGATGAAGATTTTTGGCAAGTTGATAAGCTTCTTCGAGGGCATTAGCAGTGATTCTGAAGTGATTTGAACTTGTGCATTGTATTGGAACGATTTCAACTCCAGTTCTCCATTTTAGATCTCTATCAAACCTGGAAATCAAGAAACAAGACACATATAACACGTATACAGTAAGTTTAAAAAATATAGCACGTGCAGAAGGCAAGAAATTCCTAATTCATTTTTAAGATTTATAACGTATTGTCCTAGTTTATTCATATTCATTACAAGATTATAATTACTAACATTATTTGTAAGTTTTAACATCTTATCTTATTTCATCCAAAGAGTATTTCAATGGCTTTTTAAAATAAAATCTGATATCTCATAAGTTCTCAAATATCTCATAAAATGTTTGAAATAAGTTTAGTCAGTAGCATCTAAGTACAAACATAATCTATATATAATATATACTTAATGATTCACTTCAAATGGTATACTGCCCTGTACATACATACTTTTTAAGGCTCATTCTTCAATTTTTTTTTGTCTCGCACTTGGTGTTTGTTCAAATATGGACATTGAAATTAATTGGAAGAAGAAAGTGCTACACTAATGTAATTAAAATAACAAAGAGAATGTTCAATGTAATATTTTTTTACCCGGGATAATAAGGTGTCGGAATTAAAAAAGCTTCACCAGGTTCAGCAAGACAAAACATGAGAGCTTCATTTGCCGATGTTGCCCCGGCTGTGAGCACAAGCTTGTTCGGATCAAATCTTACCTTGTTTTGCCTGATTTCAGCCATATATTCAGCCAATTCCTATAGCATAAATATTGTCAAAAACAATGTTTTTAGCTAATTTTCCTTCGTGCATATGTAATTACAACAGGTCCTATAATTATTTTGTATTGTTAGTATAATTATTATTACTTACTTTCTTAAACGCGGGCAAGCCATGATAATCCTGGAAAAGTGCCAGTTCTCGGAACATCGATTCACCCTCTTTAATAAACCCTATTTCTTGCTGGTTTCTCGCAATCCATGCTTCCAGAAGATCGAAAGAAAGCTATATCAAGAAAAAACCATAATCAGTACTTAAAGAAAATACAAAAATTTAACCCTCTAAAATAAAGTCATAATGGATTATACTAAGTCAAGTTTTCTTCTTTTTCTTTTTCTTTTTTTGGTTTTTTTTTTTAAGGAAATGGATTTATCACAAGTTATAAGCTATAATCCACCTGATTTTCAGCTAAGCCAAGCTGAATAATCCCAGATGGATTTCGAAGGGGATGATGTGGATTCTTCTCATATTCTTGCCATCCTAGAAAGTAAGAAGAGTCTTGCCCATGAGACTTGCAAGTAGCTTTGCTAGACAACATTTGCATTGTATATCCTTAAAGCTAGAAACCTTAAAAAATATGTCTGTTAGAATGAAAAGTGAATATATTTATAGACAGGGTTTTGATGGTGTTAGGGTTGTAATGTAGCACACATATTTATACAAGTTGTGGAGTGACACAATTGACCGACATTAATGTACTTGTGTTGGCTGGTCGGTGCTTGATTTGTTGTCATTATTATGACATCATATTTCCAAATTTTTTTTTTGTTAAGAAAAAATGCTAGGTTGACATAACCCGATGTGCTACCCAATCATATTTCCATTTGTCTTAATGCTTTTTAACCAGTGTATAATTGACACTCCAGTTGCCAAAAAAAAAAAAAGGGAAGAAGAAGGAGGAGGAGGAAAAAGGGAAGAGAAATAAAGAAAAATGGAATGAGCATATATGAGTTATGCATGATATGTTTCTAATTAAGTGGAAAATTAATCTTTAAAGTTGTGATTTTCTGCAGACAAATATAGGAAAGCATGTCAAGATAAGAGTCATATTCTGACTTGATAAAAGCCTAATCAACAAGTACAATATCATAAATTAATAAATTAAAGTGACAAGTTTGATGAGGCTAAAATCCCAATTCAGACATACTCCATCACATTTGACAGTTTTGTTAGCATGATTCCAGGCATTACTCTATGATTTTACTATTTTCCACCATAAGGTACCAAAAACAAGCCCTCCACCGAAACTTTTTGATAGATAGGATATAAATTAAAGATAGATGAATGATGACCCTTTTGACAAATATACTATAATAAACATAATTCATCATAAAAATTGGTTGGGAAAGTTATGAACCATATTATATTGTGAAAAACTTCATTAATTAAAACATCTATTGATGAATTTTTTTCGTCAGTAAATGAAACGTTTTCTAGTACTATGCTCATGAACTATCTTCGATCGTATGTAATGTTAATCCATGATTAGCTATCACTAACCAACCGCAGAATTCAAAGTATCAATCGATCTTCAATAAAAAAAAAAGTTTTAGATGTAACATTACAATTGTAAGTTAGGTAGTGTGGACTCTCATTGTATATGATATAGTCTTGTTATGTCTTACTAACTGAAGACATGTATAAGTCATGTGGATGAGAAATTAGGCATGTTTCCATAAATAGTTCATCATCAGGACATTATTACTTTTTCCCTTGATTAATCTTGTTTGTTTTTCATTATGTTGTCTGGCCAAGTGTTCATCCCTATCCAGAACTTCATCCCAAGTAATTGCTGCTCATTATAGGTGCCTTTCTTTCTTTTTTTCAACTCTAAAACCATGGTGTTTTTTCATCAGTTCATGCTTGTCTCTCCTATCTTGATTAAAATATTATATTTCTATAATCCGGAGCCTCTTTTTAATTAATTTCTGGTTAGAGTTACATCTATATATATATATGACTGAGGCAGCTGCATGCTGTGGACTCTAATTAAGTTGGTCATATACTTGAAGGACACCATCTTTGCCAATGGAAAGATCGATCAAAGATTTAATAAAAGTTGATCATATGATGAATTTTGTTCAATTGCGAATCCATTAGCATATATATTGTTACTGGTTAATTTAGCCAACACCCTTGAGGTTTGTCGGAATTATAATAGAAATGACCTTTGTGATTTGGGAAATTACAATAATATCTTATACATAATTTGTTTAGTTTTCCACAGTGGAAACAACTATGGTATTGTTGCAATTTTCTTAATCATATACACTAAGGTATTTCTATAATTAAGCCGAACTCAAGGGAAGTTGAATTAACTATCCCTTAATCCTATGATGGAATTCAAGTCTATCAAGAGCCTAACTTTTGTGATAAATTTTCCATCACGAAGCAAAAATTTGTTATAGAAACTTATCACAAATTTCTCTCAAGCAACATCATAGAAGTATTTTTGCTTCTTTCTTGAATGCATTAGTGCTTTGTCATAAATACATCGCTATATGTGATAAAATTCTATTTGTCACCAATTTTCTACTAGTAAAGGAGTGTTTTCTTGTCAGGTTCCTAATGTCTTTTTGTGAAGATATGTCTGTGCATAGAAGAAGCCAATAATGCAACACTTACTACCACAGGAGAAAAATAACTTGGCCTTCAACATCTTATCTTACCTCTGTCCTCATTTTGGACATACTATCATTTTCGGAAGCATTCCCTAAGCAAATATAAGTTCTATACCTGTTTTTTAGGGTGACAATAGAGTTTGGTCTTCTGAAAGTGTTAGAAAAATTCTATATAGTCTTCTATAAGCTTTTATGATTTATTAGCTTCTGAGGAATTATTGATTGATTTTTGGGTCTTCATCTAATTGGATACATGCATTTAGCTAGGAAGATTATATTTATTCAAGGATGAATAAAATTTTACCCCCTTAATTAGAAAGCGATTAAAATCTTTTATTTCAAAATAGTGTTAACGTTTTATCTTCTATTCCATTTTATAATACATGCTAAGTGGAAAAAAAAAATCTCATAAAAACAAAGGATTGTGAATGTGACATATTTGCATTCATCCATGCAATAAAATAGGAGATAAAATATAAAATTGAACCGAGAATCAAAAGTACTTTAAGAGACGAAATGGGCAGAAAATTAACTCCCTATATGTAAAAATCAACATGCACAGCTCTAACTTGTGTTTCTTTTTCTTAATAAAAAAAGGGAAAGATGTATTTTAATTCTCTCCGGGGATAACATGCAGCAAGCTTCATTTTCAAAAATATAAGGAGGCCTGGTGCCCATTATTTTTCACAAGAGTTTTTTTTACCTATTTTGTCTTTTACAATAGGATAAAGCACAAGTTAATATATTTTGTGATGAAGCCAATACAATACAAAATTTAAGAGTGAAATTGGAAAAGTGTTTGCTCGATTAAGTAAAAGGTTTGGAAAAGTTAAAAAGTAGGTCTGGGACTTTTCAAAAAGTTTATACATAAATACATGGATAATCTATCACCCTCCTAGATTTAATTCAACATTTTAGTTCTTTAAAATAACTTATAAGTGTTTTACTCAATAACAAAAACTTTACCAGAAATATCTCCGTCCACTAAAGCTTGCGGGAGACACAATTCTTTGTCGATAGTTTTTGTTACTCCCATTGTAAAAACATTAAAAAGAAACAATTTGTATTGTCTTAATAATTGCTAACATGCAAGAAATACATGACAACGACAAAGTTATTATGTTATCAAATTCAAATAGTGACGAAAAGTCAGAGTAGTAAACAGGCTGACAAAGGACTTTTCAGTGAAAACTTAACCTGATAATGCCACCGTGGTCCAAACTCCAAAGCATGTTATCGATATTGCCAGTTTCGGGCATGGGTGGGAAAAAACTTCTCCCAACTGACACCAAGCATAGAGGATATTAAGCACTGTTTCTACTTTAAAAAGAAGTGATTTTCACATAAAGAAGTTAAAAAGTTAGTTGTAATAGTGCATAGTAAAAATTAAGTGTGTTTGCAATTAAAAGTTAAAAAATAATTGATAGTGCTTGTCAAAAAAGTGATTTTCTATATACTTAATAATATTTTTAAATTTTAAATTATAAAAATACGAGTAATAAATTATTTTAATATAATTTTTTTAATAAAAAAGTAGAAATTAAAATCTAAAAGCACCTAGATTCTGGCTGATTTTAATCTAAAATCACTTTTGCAAAAGTAAAAGTTACTTTACGTTACCAAATACTTCCAAAATCAGTTTTCGATAGCTAGAAGTTAAAAGCTGCTCCGAAAAATAATGCCAAACACCCTCATAAATTGAGAGTATGAATTATGTAAATTTAAGAGATTATTAGCTCAACATTTCCTAAAGTTTGGCTTAATTACAAAACATTTCATGTGATTCAAGAAATTGCACTAACACCCCCTACTGTTATACCAACAAGGGTCTACTTATAACATCTCATCAATTTATTACATTTTCGAAGGGTTTAATTATATATATGTAAGAGGTGCTATTATAATTTTCTAAACTGCAAGAGATGTTTATCTGATTAGACAAAATCTTAGGAAATGTTAAGGTAATCATCCTAAATCTAAATCAATTTTAAGGGGTGAATCCGGCAATATACTTATAAATTGAATCTTGGAAGATAAATTGCACTGATTTGCTCTAACCATAAATGGGAAGCTTACATTTTTAGCAAGGTAAGTTGACTACTTTTCACTTTTAGTCCTCTATGTTCTAAGTTTTAAAGTTTAGTCCTATAATTAGGACAAAGTTT
>JACFYI010003840.1:484532-504036 GCA_014898755.1 Handroanthus guayacan
CTATTAAACTCCAAAATCAAATTTTGATTCATTTTTCCCGTGAATTATCTACAAGACTCATTTTTCCCATTAATCATCACGAGGAAATCGACGGGGTCTCCCTTAATTTCTTGATTCATGCAATTCTCGACCTTCAAGAACTAACGAACATTAATATTTTAATTTTGTTGTCACTGAGTACATGTAATCCATATAAGCTGTAAATCAATACAGTTTGAGAGCAATGAGGATCTCAAGGCGGCCAATAAATCCTTCTCGACGCGTATCTGAAAGTGGGCCAGCGCCATTTTCATCCTCTGTTCATTCAAGATCCCGCTCTCCCCCTTATTTATCTATTGGAGTCATCATTGTGGTATCACAATCTTGCTTTTCTTTTCCTATAATACTAACATGCATTTCGCATTTCCATTTTGGTGATCCGTTTTGTAAGCTGAATAAAAATGAAGATATTATGATTGTGCGCCATGGATCTTGGTGGGAGTTCATCGTTGAAATGTATAAATTCTGATTATGACTTTTAATTTCGTGACTTTGCAGGGAGCATTCCTTCTCATTGGTTATCTGTACCGTGGACGAGGTTCGATTTTCTCTTTTATTCCCATGTTCGCATTTGGATAGTAATTTGCTGCTGATATTTTGATGAGTAATAAGTTGGGCCGAATGTAATGAATTTACTGTTGTTATTATTATTTGATGATAGACAGCTATACTTATGGCCTTCAATGGATTAAGTCAAATTTTAGAGTATTGTTCATTTATAAGTGAGCTGATTGTGTTGCATTGAAATAGTAATGCTAAAGAATCTATACATGTATCTAAATAGTGTAGTTCTCAATCTTAGATTTTATCCTACAAACAATTATTCAGTTATACAGTTTCTGTTCCCAATTTGCAATTGTCTTAGACTATTTGCATTGGTATGTTCCTGTCCCTTTTATGTCCCCATGTGACACATAAATGGTAATGTTCGGATGGTTTGATTCTTTTATTATTCACTAATGTTGGAGCTAACATGAACAGAGATCAACTGAGAAGCATTTATGTGTATTCTGAATGACAATTATCTCCAAGTCTATCGCATTCTTGGCAATCTGCTCCAAGTTGTTATAGTACTCTTCAACACCACACGTGACTACACGGAACCTATGTTTCATCGAGCTCTTTGCTAGGTTCCCTATTGTATGGTTAGGATATGATTTACGCTCCCTTTTGCTGTGACTGACATGCAATCATCATCTGCTAGGTACTCTTGGATATCGTAAAGCTCTCAGTTGGGTGGAAGGTAATCACATTTTCTTGCTCACAGGAGCCACGACTGCACGTTCTTTTGCTCCGTTTGGTGCAATCCTTCATGACATAACGCAATTATGTGTTCGTTGTACATCATTGAACAGGAAAGTGAGTGAGAAAACTTTTAATGTGTTAATTGATATCTAACGAAACCTGTGTTGGTTACTTTGATATGTTCCATCCATCGACTGTGAGAGCATAATTGGCCATATTAACTGATCTAGAAACCATTTCGGCAACCACAATAGTTTCTGATTGCCCCTGGGACACCTATGAAGTTTATACGATTGCCTTGTATTAATTTGCCAAAAAAGAGGACGAAAAATGTCATGACGAAAAATGTCATAACGAAAGATATCTCGACTATCTGTGCAGGCGACTTATCCTGCAATGGAGAAGTTAGACATGCAATTCCAATTCTAAAGAAAGCATACGGTGATAGCATGCGCAGGGTGTTGCATGTTGGTCCAGACACTTGTTCTGTCGTTTCCAGACTGTTAAGAGAAGAGGAGACCGAAGCTTGGGGTGTGGAACCATATGATACAGAGGATGCTGATCGTTCATGCAAGAGTCTGGTGCACAAAGCCATCGTTCGTGTGGCTGATATTAGGTTTCCTCTTCCCTACAGGGCAAAGTCATTTTCTCTCGTGATTGTCTCAGATGCATTGGATTACTTATCTCCTAAGTATCTCAATAGGACACTTCCTGATTTAGCAAGGATATCAGCTGACGGCCTTGTCATTTTCGCCGGTAAGATATATTGTGCCGCCTTTTTTCGTCAAGAATTTATTCATATGCAAATTTCCTTTGTTCATAAAGCACAAGTACTAACACTTAGATCCAAGTACTAACACTTAGATCCTGATAGAGACCCCTAAATTGTTAAATCAACTTGCTATTCTGATGGAAAAACGAATACAACACCAAGACTCCCTAAAGAAGATAAAGTCTTGAGTTCTGGCCTTTGGATGAAGACTCTTTTAGTCATTTCACACCCATTATCTTCTTCAGATTTGTCCCTTTTTGTATGATCTTTGCCATTAAGCATACTACAGTTCCGCTGCAGTTGCTCTATTTCGTTGTATTTCCACTTTTGAACTTGACCAAGCTGGTATCTATGAGGCCATCTCTTCCTCCTATGCAAATAGGCATCCGAAATAAGACATCTTCATGTTGGTGTTTAATGCTATTCATCAACATGTTTATATTTGGCGAATTGAGAATATTTATTTACTAATTCATAATCTTTTTTCATATGTAAATCTATAGGTTATCCACGTCATCACAAAGCTAAAGTTGCTGATAGAGCCAAATATGGACGTACGGTAAGCCAAATTTGAATTTCAACGTGGACAAAAGAATGTCGATTTTGCTGCACGAAGGAAGTAGCTTTTTTGAGTGTTTTGGGTAGAAATAGGTTCACATTTATGTAAATTGGAAAGCCTTTCTATTCCAACAGGTTAAGTTGAGGAGCTCAAGTTGGTGGAGTAGATATTTTGTTCAGATGAGCTTAGAAGTAAATGAAGCTGTTGTGAAGAAGTTTGAGCAAGCCGCAGAAAAGATGTCATATACCTCACATTGCCAAATCTTTCATCTCAAGCCATACCATTGATGTCCAAATTATAATGTGACAATAGTATATTTAGATAGTCTCGGCAACTAAAACCCCAGATAGATTATATGAGATTATCTAATCTCAATCTCCTGTTTATATTTAAGATTATATGTAATATTACAAAATTCTGTAATCTCTACTTCTAACTTTTTTTATCGTACACAAAGATGTATTGCATGCGTAAATTACCTTCTTCACTAATTTTCCCCTTTAATGCCAATATTACCCCAATAATCCGAGTATAAATGACTTCATCTCACTAGAATTCTACAACAATCATCCAAATAGCAAGGGTAAATTTCATCCACCGAACTATTTACATGTGAAGATTGTCATATCGCTAGTTATATTACCGGAACTACTGAATAAATACCCAAAAAAAAAAAAAAAAAACACACACACACACACACACAAAATTTTCGAAACCTGTCAATAAAACCCGATGATTTATTCAAACTTCAAAATCTCATGACATCTTTCTCAAAATTTTTATTTCATTTCTGCCACACAGGAATTGAAATTATCAACCATTTGCCTGTATATGGCTGTCACAACTCAAGCCTTGCTTATTTCTTTTTACAGTATTAATAACATGCTTGAATTCAAGCATTACAACCTATAATTACACTACCCACTCTACCTCGAAAACATCAGCCAAAATCTTGATCAAGACTGTCAATAACATTACTATAAGCAAAAGGCTCAGATAATTCCCTGTAATATACCACATTATAACTCACCTTCGTGCAGAAAATAATCGTATCGTATAGAAAGTGAGATGGTCAAGCTTAGCCATTCCCAAGAATCTCTCTTATTGGTGCCTATTGTTCTTTCTTTCTGACTTGATAGCCTCATATGACACCATAACTTCCTTGAATTTTGCTTCGGCAAGTTCTGCAGACAAAACACAACCGCAAAGCTAATGAAATAGAGCGATCAGATGGAAAGGTAAACAATTCGAGTAAATATGCAAGCAATGTCTTGAATTGACCACCTTTGTTGTCCTGGTTCTGGTCGGGGTGAAATTCCTTTGCCTTTGTTCTGAAGGCTGACTGTAAATAAAGAAGCTGTTAGACGAAGTGGTAAAGGGGGAATATGACCGGTTCAACATCAAATACAAACATTAGCTGGGAGCACAAATATACAAAGGAAGAGCGTGAACCCCAAAACATACATTGTGAATGTAGTCAATTAAATATTCTTCAGCATGACGAGGGCAATTTTAATGTCAATATTTCTTTAGCAACTAAAAATTCTATTAAATGCAAGAATATGAGGATTTCGTCAGCTACTATAACATTAAGCCGCCGAAAAAAATCTCATCCGAGTAGCACTATAAGATCATCTTACCAACTAAATGATATGCCCCCCAGCTCAGAATCAGGATTACATTGAAATATAGACGGAAGATGGTGAAGTATGATCTATGGAACTTTTTTAATTCTTTGATTGCTATCGATATATCCAAATTTAGAAAAGAAGACGATGAAATGTTCTTTTAGGAGATACATATTTAGCCCTTCAATGTTTCATCACATTCTCCAGTTCAAGACAGTCCACCAAAATCCTGGTATTGCAGAATGTAACTAAACATCATCTAAATACTTATCATGTTAATCCAGAACAGTGAAAATTGTCAGAGAGTCTTGACAAGCTTTGCCTTCATATGAAATTGTATCATCATCACACAAATCCAATTCCTACATCTGTTTCAAAGTTCCGTCTGCTTGTTCTTGTCGTCAATTTGTTGAGCAACATATGACAAAGAGAAGCCTCAACCAATGAATTAAATAGCAGAAGAGATTATTTTGGTAAGTCCATAAAACTCCATTTTTTCCCTCATTTGGATGGTAATTAAATCGAACATACAACTTCCTCCTCACATAATCAATCCCATTCTTTACTTTTTCAGTTACTTCAAGTTAAAAGGTCTTGTTGGCAAAACAAAATTGTTTTGTATAATTGTTCAAATTCAAAACAAAATTGTTTTGTATAATTGTTCAAATTCTTTACTTTTTCAGTTTAAGTTGATAGGTATTTTCGACAAAATAAAGTTGTTCCGCATAATTGAAAAATCTGGATGATTGCATGAGATATAACTCTGCGTAATTGGATGATATACATACCTATCCCAAGAAAACGAAAAATAACAATTGAAAAATTAAAATTAAAATTAAAGAGAGTTGTATAATATAGATGGATAAAATATACAAGTCACATCAGAAAGTACCTTAATCTCATCATCCGTGTAGGGTTTTGTCCTCAGCCTGCAAGAAAGAAATACAGGCAAAGTGGTAAACTCATACAGGCAAGCGTTGTTCATCAAACAGAAGCAAAACATAATACACACATAAGTCACATATTATGTGATAACTGTTAAAGACTATAACATATACAATATTGTTTCCACAGTCATCCATGATTTTTATCTCCTTCATGTGGCAAACAAAGCATGACAACAGCATATCCTCCAATTACTTAACTAATCAGTTTATAAGACCAAATGCACGACCAAGTAAAGTTGATAATCTATATTCCACATCCTACTATGTATTCGTGATTATTAAAAACTTCAGGTGATCTTTCATCTGGAAAATAACATACCTGTCAAGGCCAAGGACTGAATAGTGATGTGATAATGGAGCACTCCCCCTGGCCCTAGGAGTCTCCCTAAAATTGCTACTCTGATCTCTGAATGAAGTATCTGCCTTCCAGTACCAATCATTCCTCTGAAAATGCTGATGATAAGCACCTGCACCATTTTCTTGCCAGCTCTCATAGCCCCTTTTGAATTTATTTCTCTCCCTGTTAAATACACTTTGCATCCGCCGAATCCGCTCCTGGAAAATGCATAAGAATTGATCAATATGGTTAAATTCAACCATTCCAGTACACATGTGAAGAAGAGCAAAATAAGCTGAATAAAAGCAAAGGACAAATGGCCCCCGCCTACTATGCTAGAAATTTTTATTCGCAAATACCTCAATACTTCTAAAACTTAAGAGATAATTAAATCAGTCAACTGCCATTTGAATTGGAACAATAGTCAAAGAAACAAAATAAATAAATAAATATATATATATAATATGCCCAATTAGATATTTCAAACAGTGAATAAAAACAGCTTGAAGAAAAGCTCACCACTCTCTCCATTTCTTCTTCGTATTCTTCTTGCATACGACGATTATATCTTTTCCATGCTTCCTCCTGAAAACTAGATCTGAAAGAACGCCCATCCTTCCATGATGATTGATACCTGCTCAACTTTTTGCAAGTCCAATAACATAAAAGGTCAGTATATGTTACTCAGAAATTGAGAGTCATATGTCACCAAAGATAATATTTTGCTATCCATATGCAAATGTATTACTAAATTTATCTGTAAAACTGAAGAATAAATAGAGAACTAATAAAAGGCTAATGACTACCTGACCGTAGACCCAATCAGCTGTTTTTCGCAATTGCGTAATCTGCCATATTTATCAGAAAATTACAAAAATAGTCCATAAAACGCCACATGGAAATGTTGACACTAAGCCAAGATTAAAATCATTCACCACCAACTTGTATTCCAAAAACAAAGACAATTTTTTATCTAGATTAATGTTCACATAAGCTCAAATTATTTCGTTCTTTTTTATAAATCTGACAATGCACTCTCACCTTCCTTCATCAGCAACACATGCTTTTCACTCATATTTTTTATGCTGCTTATACTTGTCTCCTCTGTTGTGCAATTTTTTTGGTTTTCCAACGAAATATTGCCTAAACAAGTCACTTTTAGGGTGGTTTTAGTCATTCATTTCCTGGTTATTCGAATACCATTTTCTAAACCCAAAATTTAGCTCACACTTCACCAGCAAACTTCTCCATATACAGGACTACATCTCCAGATAATGGTACTTTCCCCCATTTAAATTGGTAGCTTTTTTGTACATGTTAGAGGCCACTCTTCTTGTCATCCCCAAAAGGAATGTCAGTAACACCTCTCGAGTTCCCAAGACTTATTTCTTATAGTTCATATCAAAAAAGGTGTAGTCATGGATATCTAACCTATAAGTACATAACCAAGATAAACACTTATTCTATACTTCATTTCCACGATATATCTAGAGATTCAAAATAGACAGCAAGAGCTTCATGAATATAAGTGCCCTTTATCATGAAACTTGCATGCCTCACAACCATCTTTTCCTTTCCCACTCATCACATATTGACCATAAACTCATCCACAAACGCCACCTACCACCGGCATCTCTTGATTCTCCCAACCAGCACTTCTACACAACACGGAACCCAGCGAACACCCTCTTTCATTGATCTAAATTCCTCTTCAGCTATCATATCCTGCATGGCCTACCAGAAAACCTACCAACCATTGTTAAATCCCAAATACTGGCAGTGTCCTCCTAAAAAACTCCAAATCCATACGAATATATTGATGCAACAAAAAAACTTCATAAGTTGCATTCACATCTTCATGTGACATATACATCTGAGATAATGTTTCAAACCTTTTCCTCATCCTCTAGAGCCTACACGCTGTTCTATATCAAATTTCAAATCTTGAAACAACTGATATGTATGAAGACTTTGAGCCACTTCCTCATGCCAAACCAGTCAAGATTCAACGAACAACATTTAGTTTATAAATTAAACAATTCCCGAAACCAAAAAGTTCAATCCTCAATTTTTCAACATCAACAAGTTCAACCTCATTGTTAATGCAATGAAATGCCCAAGTTCATATACATTAATGGAAAAGCTTAACAAAGGAAAATAATTTCAAAATAATCGATAACCTATAGTAATTATCAAAAACTTTAATTAATCTAAAATTCCAAAATCCTAAAAGCTGGTAACTGACTTTGATCATCAAAAGTTCCCAAAAGCTAATAACTTTATAATACATTCAAACTCCACAGGAAAAGACTTCAATTAAGGTTAATTAAGTAATAATTTCAAAAAAAAAATAAATAAAGAAATCAAGAAACACCGAAGGCTTACGGCAAATGTGGTGGCAGTAGCTCCTATCAATCCAAAAATTAGAATTCCCCATAGCCTCATGCCCTCTTCCTTGTCCTGATAACCATTGTTTGATTGTGGCCATGGATTATCCCTGTTCCGTTTATCCCCGTCCTCTTTGCTCATTGTTTTCTTTCTTCGAATATAAATACTGTCTGGCCCCGGTGGAACCTGCTCAAGAATTTCGATCAATTGATGATGGCAACTCCGACTGACTGAATTAACAATATTCAAATCATTTGAACCCCAAATTTATGACCAGAATTTCCTCACACCGCCTTCAACTTTTAAATAATTTTCTTTCTTTTTCTTTTTTCTTCTTTTGGTAAATGCCTTCACTTTAATTAAATATCACCCTTTTATCCTGGTGATCAATTTCTACGCAAGGTTTGAATGCAAATTAGATTTGATTGATTATGGCCATTGGATTTGTTTTCTACGGTTGGGATTGAAGAAGTTTATAAGGTGCCTTCTACATGGGGTGAGAAATTCTCGTGTTTATTTCCTTTATTTTTTATATTAAATATTTTTTTTTTATGAAAGTATTAAAATTATTGAAATAAATGTTATTTGTATATAAATTCACTGTTTCTGCTGAATTTTCTTTTGAAGAATTATATGTAGGATTTAGGATATTTACCTTCTTTTCTAGGACATGTAAATATAATTATCTGCAGCCTTATTTAAAGTAATCCAATATTTAATTTTAGTAATAGAATCGAGGATTGATTTTACTTTTAAACATAAGATAAATGAATTGATAAATACAGTATATGATAGATGACAAATTTAGATTAGTTGAAAATTTTCAGAGTTTTTTTTGGTACTGTATTTATTTTGATAGATAAATTAATGTGATTAAAAGTAGGACTACATGTCACCTTTCTTTAAATGCAGTGGCACTGCCTCCTTCTTTTATAGTGGAGTTACAAGGTTCGAGTCTCATCGGTAGCGTGTGGGTATTTATCTAATAGGCTTCACCATTGTAATGGCCTTTCCAAAAAAAAAAAAAGAAGGTAAGTCTTCACCATAATAATGGGCTTTCCAAAAATAGTCACAGTGACAGTAATATGGGCCTTAATTTGTTAGCCATATATGTACCAAAATCTCGACTTTATGGGACTTAGCGCGTTCATTTTACACTATGAAGGAAGCCATATTCAATGTGAACCACTTTGGTCCTCCATTTTAACAATTACTTATTAACTAAACCCAATTATGGATAAAATAGTAGTATTTTTGTAGTAATTTTCATAGGCGCCTTGAAGCTATTATATAATAGATGTTTTTAAAGGATAAAAATCTATATATAAAATGGTAATCATCCAAAAAGAAAAAAAAAATTCATGGGATGATTTTTAATCACTAAACTATTGTTTAGAGAACTTAGAAGCTCACCCAAGCACCTCTAAATCAATTTTCTGATGTTATGTTCCTCAATTTTTCAATCATGAATATTTAGATAAGATGTTCCAATTCCCAAATCCTAATCAAATTACTAATACTATATTTAGTACTAGGATTTTGTTAAGAAAAAAAGAAAGGATAATAATTTTGATTTTTTGGATAGTATCAAAAATGTTAAGGAAAAGAAAACTTGAGAAAAAATGCACTCAATGATTTCTCCAAAGAATTCAGGAAAATGATTAAATTAATTAGGGCAAATCACTCTTGTAGTCCCTGATGTTTCTCTCCATTTTTACTTCAACCCCTCAACTTCAATTCCTGACTCTACTGTTTGTGAAGTCTTGTTGGCATTCAAATTTAGTCTTTCAACATCTATTTTCTAGCAACTTTCAGTCGAAACTTGATCAAGTGAGATACATGTAACTATTTTTATGGGCAAAAATTCCAACTTACACTTCTTGTTTGGTTTAAGAGCAAAATACATTTAAAAATTTGACATTTTTGCCCTTTAACCAAACAAGAAGCTTGAATGAACATTTTTTTTTTTCACCTTAAAACATATCTCGTGCAGCTTATAAAGTCACCGAAAAATGAATTCAAGAATTTAATGAAAATCAAAACAAAACCCTCGGGACTATAAGGTCAGAAATTAAAATTATGGGACCAAAGTGAAAAACAAGAGAACTACAAACGTGATTTACCCAGTTAATTAATTAATTAATTTTGATATTCATTTTGTCCACAAAGTGCCCAGGTGCACCATTCTTGTGTGATGTCACGGATATCTTGGTAGAGTGTAGCATAAATATAAAGGGAATGAAAAAATAATATGATTCCATCCAACCAATTTTAAATACTAATAATAAAGGAAAAGTGATATCAATTGTGGGCAGTAGTAGGTAATGCCAACAACCTTATTTATTCTTGTTGGTGTATGCTCATGTTATATCTCAAGGCACATTTATAACTTAGATTTTCAAGATTCAATTATATATGAGTTGTTGCCTGTTATAAAGCAAATTATAGAATAACACCTACCTCAAATGGCAAAGTTGAGGCTCTATATTTTTAGGTATTGATTTTTTCACAGAGACAATAAATACATACAATTAATATAATATTAATACATTAATAATTATGAAAGAAAAAATTTCAATTATGTAATTGAAAATTTTTCAAAGGTACCACATGGTAAAAATTATAATATTTTTATATTCTGCTAGTCATGGTTAATCACTAATATTTTCGATCTAATAATATATGTGATCATCTCAGTTGGGGGAAAAAAAAAAAAGGATAGTTAACATGTCACACTAAGCTAATTATAAGAGTTGCCGGATACTTAACCATCTTCTCCCTTAAAATCTAATATCTAAATATATTTTATATAAGTAATATGGGTAAGTATTTAAATGACTCAAAAACACAATTTAAGCTAGGTTGTACCTAGTTAGCGTAAGACCAGCGAAACAATACACGGGGTTAATTGACCAAATGGAAATAGATTCACCTGAAAAGGATCGTATAGCTCAAATCATGCCATGTTTACCATACGTAGTTGATATACAATTCTTATTCTCTTGTGTTATATCAAATCAATCAAATATAAATTTGAGCATCAAAGGGTTTTCGTTAAGCCACCTCCCAACAACCTTGACACTTGTTCATGTTTCAAAGCCTACTCACCCGAATCATTTATATTTCCCAAGACCCAACCTATAAGTCAATCCAACCCACATCTTGTTCTTAGGACCACTCTCAATCCTAATCAATGTGTGATCAACAAGTTTTGCACTTGATTATTTGTTCTTCAAAAAGAACAAAAGAATATTCAAAATCTTGGCTTTTACCTAAGCACATCGATTTGTCAAAACCATTAATAGTATTAAAAGCATTAGATTGCACTTCTTTTTTTTTTTTTTAAATTAAGAAAATTACAAAAGTTGACCCCATGTTGTTAGGTTGTCTGTTATGGGTGACGCGTAAGGCCATGTTGATATAGGGACAAATTCGTATTCTTCCACATGTATGACAAACACAAATATCTTTTAAAGCGTCCAATTTCATTAAACACTTGATATTTATGGGGCCATAGCCCTTATAATATATGTGCATATAATTGAGCACCATAAATCACTCTTCACTAACTAATGAAGGAGGGCTATTTCCTCAATGAATGTTTCCTCAATGAATGTTCATTCATGTTCTTAGCTGCCATACAACAAAAAAGGGCCTCCAATCATAAATTTTTGTAATGTTTGGTGTTGTTACCTATTCATCTTAATTTCACTTTAAGTTGAGGGGAAAAAAGAAATGCCTGTAAGAGAAGGTAAATTGTCGAGAGCGAGTATGAGGTAAACTTTCCAAAGAATTCGCCGTGATATACCTGATCGATGCATAATATCATGTATGTTGGTTCGGATTTTGTTCTACTACTTAGTATCAATAGTAGATCTAGAAGATTTTAGTATGACAACCTCAACTATTCAAGTGGTGAAAATGGGATTGAAATGATTCTAAAATTTTGGATCGACGAAAAAAAAAATTGCTGATACAATGCAATGTGACGAAGATTATTATGATTCTTTCAAAACTCACTTAAACTTCGGAGAGTAAACCTTAATGTTATCTATAAGAAGTACTGCTAATACCATTAGAACTCCTGTTTCGCAACATATTTCATTTCTTATTTTATTTGAGAAAGACGTACCAAGTAAATATTTTTTTTTTTAAAAAAAAAACACTTGATTGTGATCCTTATGAATGCAATAATACATCATACATCCATGATATAATACCTATTGAAATAGAGGATCCAAAATCTTGCAAACAACTTGAATATGATGGCAATGTGTTCCATATTCTTCATAATTAAGAAAGAACAACAAATTTCTTTTCAAAAATTTCAAAAGCCTCCACATTAGGAAAAGATTTCAATGCTCTTATGTTATGTAATAAATCAATAGCAAGAGCTCAATGTTTCAAAATCCCTTTGAAATCCTAGTAATTGACCTGGAAAAGTTAGTATCTTAACTGTTAGGAAGAAAGTCAAGTTGGAACTTGGAAGTCAAAAAGTAAATTCAAAATTGCTATGTACAAATCTTCAACTAAGCATGTAAAAACTAAGTTCTCCTTCAGACACAAAGAAACACCTCAAAACAAAGTGAACATTATTATTTGGTTGATTTAAGGTATCCCTACCTCCTCCTGTCTCAGCTGTGAACAAATTTCCCTGTTTGGCTTTTCAAACAACCAATTCTTCTTACAAAAGAATTTACCAATTTAAACAAAAGAATCCAAATGAGAAACAAGAAATTACAGAACATGAACAGAAAATGGTAATAACCATCACCATTCTCTACTGTTTCCAGGAGATCCCATGCTGAAGTGCAATAATCTCTCATGCATCGTCTCCTAAAATGCGCGTTTTAGGTTCAAAAGACAAGGGTAAAGCAGTTTCATACCATGTGTCAATCGGGATTCTGCCATTTCCTCGTGTTGTATCAGCTTCTACTATCCACATCTGATCCAAGAAAGTGCCTAGCGATTTACACATTTAAGTATAACGTCCCGAATCTTTCATTTACACCACCTGTTCACCAATCAGGTCAAGGCCCACGAGCAAGAAAGATATCCCTTGAAAGAGCAAGAAGTAAAAATGGATTCCTTGAGCGGATAAAAGACTTCTTGCAGAAGCTGTTAACAAAAGGAAAGCTAGTGCCAACTCTTTTGTATATATCCTATTGTGTTTCTTCTTCTTAGAAGCCCGATGCTCCTGCTGTTTGATTTCCTCGCGCATTTCCTCTAAGTTAGGCTCTGAGCTACCTCTTTGGTGCTTTGGCTCTTTGTCAACTAAGGATATGAGATCACCCTCGGAGGAGCGGCCAGATTTCTTGGTGACGACCCATTCATATGCACTTCCAAGTTGGAAGAGGCCAGAGATCATGGCATTGAACTTGGTCACCGACATGGTGTTTTCGAAGAGCAAGTAAGGGACGATAAAGGGAAACGACTTTGGTGCTGGGAGTATATTCAGAAACGACATTGTAGCAGGAATGTAACAGACGACCCATGAAGGGAGTGTAGCCTCGGGGATGAACATAGTCATTGGGAGAATGATACAGAAGAGCGTGAAGGAGTAAAATGGGAGTATTAGTTTTCTTAGCAGGAAGAAAAGGAAAATTATGTTGGCTTTCTTCCAAATGCTGATCTGCAAATTTAGAAAGGAAATTGATATCACTAATTACATAGTCACTTCAGCTCATCAACAGGAAAACATTTAGTTAAATCGAAAAAATGCCCCTCCAAGAATCCCCATATACCTTGGATCGAATAATGGCAGGCAAACAGAGGCGGAATAACTGCATTGGCCCAGAATGCCATCTGTGTTGTTGCTTCCGATAAGCTTCATAGGATTCCGGCAACTCACATTGGCACTGAAAATTCAAACAACATGATTAAGAGGGTAATTCGGTGAGCTTGTAAGATGTTTGAGATCTTATAAGATGTCACAAGGTGTGTCACAAAATGTTTCTTCTCAAAATGTGCTTATAAACACCCAAAATAAGATGTTAGGAGCTTACAACCTCTCACAGAAAAATTAAAGAGTTCCAAACTTAATTTTAACTCTTAACATAATCCTCCAATTTAAACCATAATAGTTATGAAATGTTATTACTAACATTTTATAAGCTCTAGTATCTTAATTTGTCCAAATGCTTCATCCACTTATTTTTAATATGACATCTTATAAGATATAAGAGCTTATTCGATAAATTAGTACATAAAAAGCCATTCAATTGAAGTGCTCCGGTGAAAATACCTCAACGTCATTGAGAAAGATGAATTTCCATCCATGAAGATGAGCTCGTACAGCAATATCCATATCCTCGACAGTGGTCCTCTCCAACCAACCGCCCGATTCTTCCAATGCCTTTATCCTCCATACACCGGCAGTCCCATTAAACCCGAAGAAGTTGAGGAAAATCCCATTAACCTGCTGCTCTACTTCAAAATGGAAAGCTAAATTAATGAGCTGCAATCTTGTTAGAAGATTCTCATCCTTGTTCACAAACGACCACCTTGCCTGAACCAATCCTAGCTCCTCATTATCCTACAATCCAATGAAAAACACATATTTATTTGATTTACTCAACTAAACTTACACACTTATATACATCCGGACAATATGCAATAAATACTAAACCAAAAAACGGTCACACGGGAGAAATTCCATAACAACATCAAAACAGACAACAATATGTCAACCTAAACAGATGCTAACAAGACATTTATGGCAATAGATACCTTGAAGTGAGGAACTGTTCGCATAAGAAAATCCGGGTTCGGCTGGAAATCAGCATCGAAAATGGCAACAAATTCGTAATCTTTAACATAACTACAATTCATGGCAGACTTAAGATTACCAGCTTTATAACCCTCCCTAATAACTCTATGTCTGTATACAATGTTGGCACCATTCTGCTGCCATTTATGCACTTCATCTTTAATCAACGACACCGTTATAGGGTCATCTGAATCATCCAAAACTTGAATCAGCAATTTCCCCTTGGGCCAGTCCAAATTACATACAGCCGCAATAGATTGTCGATAAACCTAACACAATCCACGAACCAATCAATTTAATTTGTTTTTGAATCAAGAAAGACTTGAAATTAAGCCAGAAAATGGAGGAAGGGATAGGTACCTCTTTTTCATTGCACATGGGGATCTGCACTAAGACCATAGGGAAATAACTATCACCATCTCCAGATTCTAGATCTACAAGGCTTTGTTTGGGAACTGGTTTGATCTTTCTGAGCTTGATCCAGAAGCAACCCAAACACAGTATTAGCCTATCCAAGCTCTGGATAAGGAACAGGATGATACAGGCATTGGCCAAGAACTGAAGCGGTGGAGCAAGATACTCTATTCTGATCAAAACCCACTTCGAATAAAGCGAATCAAAGAGACCCTTAACCACAAAAGGATTTGTTAAAGTGTAAAGGTGCTGTAGCTGAAGATCCGGCGTTCCGAAATGCCACCCTCTGAAATAAGCAGCCATTTCAAAACAAAGCAGTATTAGAGACAGCCATAGGAAGGCTTTGATGCAACCGTAGAATCTTGACTTGACGGTTGGATTTTCTGTAGAAGAGGTGTCGGTGGAGTCAGTACGACCAGAAGCGACACGACGGCGGACGATGGCGGCGAGGGATAAGAATGCGGAGGCAATGGAGGTGAGACAGCCCGCTGCTTTGTGGGCTTTCAAGAGGAGAACCCAAGTGAGCTGCTTAGCGTTCTTGTTGCGGCCACCTTTAGGAACGGCGTCGTTTGGGTAGATGAAGTCTTCATCCGACGGAGATTCTAGCTCCACCATAGACCAATTGTTGGGGTTATCCATTTTCACTACCACAGGCGTCCCCCTATGAGTTTCCTTTGCCCACCAGTATAAAGATGGAGCCATTGTTCAAATCTCAAGAATCCTTCCAAAATAACCTTAAATTTGAGTCACTTTCAGCTTTTAAGTTAAAATGGTGAAAACCCAGATGCGAAATTGCTCAAGAAACGCTCAAAACTCTGATTTTTACGAAATGTAAGAACGCTAAAGTGAGGGGAACAAACCAAGAAAAGAGAATAGGCTTTCAAGCATACAAGCCTATTCTTAAAGTTTAACTCAATGTTTAACAAAAATGGCGGAGAATGCTACAAAAACATCATTTTTTATGACAATGAGAAAGAAAAGGAAGGAAGAGAGAAGCTAGCAGGCGTCTCCAATACATAGAGACATTCCAATGGAGATTATAAGGGAACAGAAAGTTTTGCAGAAGAAAAAAGAAAGAAGGAAAAAATACTATACTAATACACCATACGTACATTCACATAGAGAGAGAGAGAGAGAGAGGGAGAGAGTGTATTACTGAGAGGAATAGTACAAAAGGACCTCCACATACATTTTACAGCTTGCAGGAAGTATTCCAAATTACAAAACAGATAATAATAGTAATAGAATCGAAAAAGATGAGACAGAAGAAAAGGGTAACAGCTCAACACGTCTTTCAGATGGATGATTCTTTAAATCAAAATCATAAAACACGACTCTAATACCAGACAGCACATTTCCCTCTGTCAAAATCACCTCCTTTCATTTTCCACAAAACAAAAAAGGAAATCACTGTACCAAAACAATGTGTTCTTCTCTCTTCACCTAATATTTATGCACCAAACAAAACAATAAAAGACACAAATCCCTACAAAATGGGATGGTTTTTGCCTTCAAAAGGAACAAAAAGGGCCAATCAAGAACGGTCGAATAAGAAAAGCGATCAAATAAAAAAGAAAAATGGATCACAATAATAAAGAATTTGAATGTGCCGACAATAAGTTGTGGGCAATTGGGTTTTTTTCTTTTTTCTTATTGATTTTTAAAGCCTGCAGGAATTCTTCAATGGAAGCTAAAATGTCTAAAAGATAAAAGAATTTAAAGAGACGGCACATAATAACAGAGCAGAAAAGCATGAAGGATTGACTGGATTTAAGAGGTAAAAACTATTTATTAGAGAATGATGGGAAATTATTAATTTTTCCGCGTATGGGGATAGAATTATGGGTTTTTTTCTATATATTTTTTCAAAATAAATGTAAATTATTTTCTTAAATATTAGAATAATTTTTGTAGGGTTGTGGTCTGTGGAGAGCATGCAATTTGGCAGCTTAATCTTGCATGGATATAATGAATTTTTAGTTAAATTTTGAACAGATTGAATTTTCAAAACCAGCTACTTATGTGTGCAGTTTGACTAGAATTCTCCATTATTTGCGCTTGTCCAAACACAACGTGCAAACCAAAACTTGCCACTTCAAAGCCTTTTCTTTGAATTGTGCTTTTGTTGTTTTCCTTTGATGAAAGCATAAATATTTTTTAATCCTATGTTAGCACTTAATAAAAAAAATGTATTCTATTAATTAGTTTAAGGATAATTACACTATACACCACCTGAGGTTTGAATAAAACATTCGTAAAATTTGAAGAATTATTATTATACTTAGTTCGATTAATGTATAAATGGCAATTTTATTTCTAGAGCTAATGCATAATACAGTCACGCTCCTTCCAAGGGACTCCTTATAATATGGGATGTAATCGTCCATCAAAGGAGAACATTGTAGGAGTTGTAATGATAATTATTTAAATCTTAGAGATGTTTGAATAATTAATAATTATCTAAATTTTAGGAGGTGTTGACGGTAATTATTCCTTAATTTAATTTAATAATTTGTTGTGTCGATTTTTGAATTAATGGTTTTAATTATGGCTTGATTTTTATTTAATAAAAGAAAACGTATGTTGAGTCGTCAGCAAATGTAATATAAGTTTACATTTCTTTTTTTCCTGCATGTTTAGAAGCTAGTTATTGCTAAAATTAATTAAAATTAATAATATATTAATGTAGTTCAAAATTCACATCCTATATTTTAAATTTTAATTGGATATGTATATTCTAGAAAGCATTGCCCCGATTAAATTAGTTGGTAATTATTTATTTTATCTGTAATTCTTGAATAGATTGGTAAATAAAACTCGGGAAAACCAAATAAAAGTTGACTCTTCATTTTCAATGTTATTTTTATACATCTACCTACAGATATCACATTCCCAATTCAAATGACTTTCCTTAATAAATAATTAAGATCTTAAGTTTTTATAAAACGAATCTTAAGTGTAATAAAATATAGAATAGAATGTATTATGTATTGTATTTGAAATAAGAAAATGGAATTCTTTAAATAATTTTATTATATTGTTAATTAAATTAGCCTATTAGAGAACAAAGGATAAGATTTAGTTAAAAAAGAAATTGTTTTTTTTTAATTTTCATTTACAATTTCTACTATTTTAAAATGAAATTTCAACTTCAAATCGATGAACATTAAGGTGAAAAAATATATATAATTATCAAAAACAACATTAAGTTAAAAACAAAAAACAAAAAAAGTTTTGTTATAAAAATCTATAATAATTATTTTCAGCACGTAGTGATGTGACGTAGACGGGAGACGCCCTATTATAGGATGTGGACACGCACAGTGTGGGGTGCTGTGCGTCGTCAATTAATGATTTGATAAGGCCTGAATGGTCGAGAAGAACCTCCACACCAACCTTAATCACCGACAGTTTTGTGTCTCAATGGCTTGCGCTCCATGTCCATTTTAGTAAATTCACGTGTAAATAAAAGAGCTACCGGAAGGAAGCAAGAAGGAAGCGCCCCACCAACAAAATTATGTTATTGTAAAAGTGCTGGTCTATTTCGTAAACGCTTTTACTCAGTATTGTTTCTCTTTTTTCTTTTTTTTTCTTTAATATAAAAATTTAAACGAAAGTCAAAAAGTTAAAATTATCAGTGTGAAGACCTCTCATTCAATGGCACGAAAATCTGAGGTGGCAAGTTTCATGTGGGCAGAAATAACTCTCATTGGTTGCCAAGATCGAAGTCGTTCCATTAAAATTGTATAGAAATATTTAAGGATTTAGATTTTGGAAGATTTTTAGAATGTATGTAAAATTTGGAAGCAAGGTCGGGTAGCTAGAGCAAATGGTAGAATCATTTATGTAACGAGTCGAGCATGTTCGCAATTGAGTCGAATTTGGATTTTATTTCGAGCCGATCTTGAACTATTTCAACTAAAATATATATATATATAATATGAGTAATAAAACAAATTTTGTGGCAACATAAATATTGGCATTGGTAATATGTATTAAATGATAGTAACTTTTATTTTTGTCACTAATAATATATTAGAGGTAATAAAAAAGAAAGATGGGGTTTGGTTTTGTTCCCAAGACTCAGTTCTATTTGAATGTATGCCCGCCAAAAAAAAAGAAAAGAAAAAAAAAATCAACGCTTAGGTTAAGATGAAAATAGTTAATAAAATAAGTTGGGAGGAATGTAGAAGTGGAAGATTTTTATTTTAATAAAATAATACCATTTTTCACATAATAATTGATATTTGACTGCGTTGGCTTAATTTTAACTGTTTAACATTTAGCTGGATTGATGAAATGATTTGATCCACAAATTGAATCTTGACCAAGTATGGTAGGGTTTATGGAGTCAAAAAATTGAACAAAGTTATCATGAATATCAAAATCTTACCATAAAAAGCTTC
>JACFYI010003840.1:504136-542362 GCA_014898755.1 Handroanthus guayacan
CTACATCATTCAAGTTTGTATTGTGTGACCTTATTTTTCTAATAATATCAGTAATTTCTCCCTTATCCCCACCCATTTATATTTCTTTTAACACGGGATCCTTAAATTACAATAATATTCTCGTTCTTATTCTTGTATCCATGCAAATCAGACTACTCTTAATTCTTTAATGAAATATTTTCAATTGATTTTTAACATTATTCTAAGACAAATTTTCAAACTTTCTATTTAACCCAGCTAGATAAGTACAAACATCTACAAGACCAGAGGTGAATGAAAAAAGGGGGAAGCCGTCGCAAAGTCGGGATCCTCGACTGAAATAAAGACTCAAAAGGGAATAAGAATAGGAAAAAAAAACTATCTCCAAAATAAAATAAAACAGAAATAGGGTTACATTGAGCGACAAGAATGGGAAAGAGACCTGCACTTCTTGTCTCCATATACGCTCCCGCCCTCTTGCTATCCCTAGGTTCTCCTAAGAAAATACATAATCTTGCAACTTTTAATAGTTTTCATTTTTATAATAATTTCATGTATTTAACCTTTGGATGCGGAGGACAAAAACGGAATTTGATGGTATCTTGGGATTCCCTCTGTGGAGGTTCGTAGGTGCCCAGCACGGCGGCCAGATGGATCGGTCAGTCAATCAATTCAAACAAACAATATCAAATCAAATAAACTATTTAAAAAAAGTTTAAAAAATTAATAGAAGGGAGATGCTAGAGTGCTGCTAGTTCAGGTGAAAATAGTTGCATGATTAGCGTAGTGAATGACACGTGGAGTCAGATCTCTTTCCACGCGGTTTTGGACATTGAGCTACCGCCGGATAGCGACCGCCGCAGAACGGCGCTGGAGCACACTCCTCCGCAATGCACGCATTATTGTTTATTTATTTATTTTTTCAACTGCCCGCATTATTTAATTTTCTTTTTGACAGAATAAATCTTATTATAAATATTTTTATGTAATTTTTATGAATTAATTGTATTTTATCAAATATTTTTTATTGTCAGTTTTATAAAGATATAAAGTAACAAATATATATTTATTTTGATTAATGTAATATTTTGAAATGAATTTATTTTTTTAATAAGTTTCTAAATTCTGTAAGTATAGAGCTTATTTCTAAATTAATTTCTTGATTTGATAGTATAAAATTATTCAACCTATAAGATACTCTGTGATTTCATGATAAAATTAAGAAGATTTTTCAATTTAAACTAAATTTTCTAGAAATACATGGAATTATGCTTCTCTCTTATTACACTAATCACTTAATTAAACACCATGATTAGTACATTACTATGTAAAATTGTCAATTTGTATAAAGTTGTGGATGACAGCTTTGACATATGATTAATTATAATTTTCCTGCAAAAGCTTGCAAAATTGCTGAAGCTTCTCCAACCCTGGGCACAAATGTATAATCACACTTAATTGAAAAATAAATAAACTAAAGGAAAAAAAATGATGAAAATAAAATATTGAAAAAGTTCTCCAAATATTGTAGGGGCCCTAAAGGATTTAGATTTTCTAATCATAGTGTGGTTGGTGTCACATGAAGACATTGGTCTTAATTGATAACTATATTAAAAAAGTTAATACTTATAGAAATGGAGGGTCTAATGTATCAATCAGTGATTAATATAGTATGTAAGATAAGTTATTTAATTTTATTATGATTCAAGATTCTTTAACATTGTCGAGGTTTAAATTAAGTTGGTTTCATCAGCAACAATCATGTAAATAAACATAATTGGCCAATTTAAGCAAAGCTTAGTTCTAGCTAGCTCGAACTCAAATATAGATATCTAGAGCTTGTGAGTTGGGTTGAGATTTTTTATTTTTTATTTTTCTCTTTAATATTTTAAGTATTAGTATTTTATCAATAATTATTTTGAAAAAAACTATTAGTCTTATTTTTTTAAAAAAAATGGATTATTTATTAATATTAAATTAAATAAAGTTATATGTTGAGATGAAATAAAAAAGGTGTTACTTACAAATAATAATACATATTAATAATTATGTAAAAAAAAATGATTTAAAAATTATATGTTTATTTGATTGAGATAATGAAATAATAAAAGAGTCTTATAAATAAAATTACTAAAAATAATGTAAATTAATCTTAACATGTCTTTCTTTTTGTTAATCGACCTAGAACTTGATCTAAAAAATTTTATGAATTTTGCTTTGATTTAATTTGACCTCGAAAATTTTTCAGAACTCGACTCAAACTTGACTCTTTAGTACCTTACTCCCACAGGTCACAACTTCTACATATTAGTGTCATTTCATATATATTTTGTCAAACTTTATGCCAGCTATGCAATATAACTATTGGTTGATAAATAACCATTAATCTAAGGAGGTATGTACTGACTTAAATATTTAATTGCATTTACTCAAAGAATATAATAAAGAAATATACTAATGATTATTGAGATTACAGAACAATAATCATGTGTGATTATGCATACGCAGGAACTTACTTAGCCGGCTGATTGTTTAATTATTGCTAAACTTTTGATAATTAAGGGTTACGTATAGGAATATATTTGGCATGGAATATATGCAAATGGTAGCATGATTGTGATTTGTTACCAATGACCAAGCATACATACCCATTTCATGTTCCATTTTTCTCGATGGACGATTACGTCAACATGAAGTTTGACATATTTATTAATATATTCCCTAAAATTTAAATAATTATAATTGTATTTTCTATTACTAGTTTAGCTGATTGATGATTATCATTACAACTATTGAAAATTTTGAAATATTACAGGTAAACCGCTTGGACAATGGAGTGTAATTGTCGACTTAGGGAGTGTAATGATAATTGTCTAAATTTCGATAATGTTGTGATAATTATGTTAAATCTTAAGGGTGTTCAAGTAATTATCCCTTTTCTTAATACTGTGTTTGTGAGTTTATGTTTCAAAGAATGTCCTCGACTTACTACCAAATTGAAATTTAATTAATTTGATTTATAACTTTTCAATAAGATGGCATGAGTTTGAATTTTTTTTATTTATTTATTTTTGTAATAAAACTGAGGTAATGAGCTCAATCTTTACTCAAGAACCGTGATTCAAATCAAACATTTCATGAGTAAAACTCTTTCGATCATTTCTTTCTTTCTTTCTTTCTTTCTTTTTTTTTTTTGTTTTTTTTTTTTGCCTTCAATAAAAGAAAAAAGTTTTCAATAATCGTTTATTTTCATTTAAAAAGAGATTGAATTCTCCTATGAAATTAATTTCAAATTTTTGTTCTAGCAGGGGGAGCATGGATATTGGATTCGAACAAAATTTAGGGATAATTACCCCCAACAACTCTTTAGGTTTGTCATGATTACTAAAACATTCTCTAATATTTAAAAAATTACCATTTCATTCCCTATTACTTGTTCAACTGATACATAATTATAGTTACATTTTCTAGGTTTACACATAATTACAATTACACCCCCTTGTCTAATAGTTTACTTATACTGTTTTATGATATTTAGTGTAACTGTTAGTAGGTGGTTTAATGATAATTATCCAAATATCATACGATGTTTTAGTAAATATGTCAAATTTCATGAGGTGTTGAGGTAATTATCTCCAAAATTTATATTTGCCCCAGTATTTCATACAATGTTTATTCTATTCATTTTTCATATCATATCCACAAAAAGTAAATTAAAAAAAAAGGAAAGAAAAGAATATGCACACATTGGTTAAAAGTTTTTCTTTTTTCTTTTCTTTTCTTTTATATATATATATATATTCCCCTTGTTGGGAAGACTCTCGATTTTGACTACTTTTTAAAGATTTAACCTTGGATGAATTACAAAAATCACCCTTGAGGTTTAGTGTAATTGCAAGAACCACCTCTGAGGTTTGGAAAATTACAAAAATACCCTTAATGAAGCAATATTGCTGGGATTTGACGGAAATTGATGATGTTACCGTATGTATAAAAGATAAATTCTAACTTTACTTTTAAAATTTATTCTTTGTCTATACTGTAACATCATCAACTTTCGCTAAATCTTAAAAATATCACTTCGTCAAGGGTAATTTTTGTAATTTACCAAATCTTAGGGGTGATTCTTGTAATTATATCAAACCTCGAGGGTGGTTTTGTAATTCACCCTTTAACCTTTTAGTCTGGGCTAAATTTGATTAACATTTCTACGAAATTAACTTGTAAGAAACGCTTAGTGGGTCGTGGGGGCCATAGAATGTAGGAGTACAATGTTGTGGACATGTAGGTCCAGACTGTCTAAATACTACACCAAGAAAGAACATTAATTTACTCAAATAATTCAAAACTACCCATATCCATGCCACTTTTGCATCATTTATTTTAATTTATATTTTATCTCCTATTTTATTATAAAAATACATATCAAATATATAACACTCACTATCTTGTATTTTTATAAAAAAATATTTAATATACTTAATGTAAATCTATAATAAAAAATAAGAAATGAAACATACGTGCGAGGCTTAGTGGAAGCCCAATACCAATAAGAGACCCACCTACTGCACATAAACATTCTGATTAGCAATTTGAGAATCCAATGTATCCATTTGAAGTCAATGGACATTACAATTTTTGTAGTGCGTGTCTTTATGTTTAGGGATAATTACCTCAACACCCCCTGAGGCTTGGTATAATTACCATTACATCCCCTGAGGTTTGATTAATTATTATTACACCCCCCTGAGATTTGGATAGTTATCATTACACCCCCGAAAATCTTGAACATTACAAGTAGACCCCTTAGATAAGGTAATGTAATTGTAATATATTCATAAGTTAAGAAAATATAGTTGTAATACACACATATGTTCAGGGGGATGTAATTATAACTATGCATTAGCTGAATTATATAGTAGGTGTATAATAGTAATTACCCAAACCTCAGAGAGTATAATGGTAATTATACCAAACCTCAGGGGTGTAGAGGTAATTATCCCTTATGTTTACACCTACATATATATGTATATCTGTGTGTGTGTGTGTTAATCAAAGAACCGACATTAATCGAGGATTATTAAATTTCATGTGTTGTTTTTGATGTAGACATTTTTCATTACTTCGAAAAATAAGACCATACTAATAAAATGGAAACACTTGGCCTAATGGAAGTTTAAAGCAATTTTTATGACCCATTAAATATTATAATGGTTAAAGGGGAAAGGGTAGGTGCTTTGATTGAGGGAATCAGGTTTTCTTCTTCTTCCTTCTTTTCAGTTCGAAAAGAAACTTCATTTTCATTTCATTTTATAATAACACAGATACAATTAGGGAGAAAATGACATAATCCAATATTAAAATAATATAAACTTATGGAAAGATAGTACTTTATCCCTTAAATTTATCAATGTTGGTGCATTGATTGTCAAAAAGTAATTTTTAAAAACACTTTATCTACCAATGAGATCTTGTCCTAGTAGTAAGGTAAAAATTTCATCATTAGTTTGATTTTCATCAATATACAAGACTATTTTTTATTGCATGGTAACTTTGAAAATTTATTTACTATATTACCAAAGAATGATTTTGTTCCCTTCTTTCTTCATATCTAAAAGTTTCATTTCTCAAGATGAATTTTTCTTAAAGAAAAAATGACTAGAACGTTATTTAAAAAGAGATATAAAGTAATGACTAATTTTCCAACTGTATATTATGCCAAAAAATACACTTACATGCTAGTTTTTTAATCGTAATACTTTACTAGAAAATTCACTTGAGGACACCCTTCGACTATACGATTCACTTGAAAATACAATTAGATGCTAAAGTGCTCCAATAACTTTTAAAATTGAAGAGCAAAGTGCTTCAAGTTATTTTGAGGGGTAATCCACAAAAATTATAAATTCCAAGGTTTGAGGCACCATCTAATCAAAATCTACAGAAATATGACGTAATGAGCAAGCTCAGACTCAACCCGAAGCTTCACAAAGTACACACTTCACGTGCTTGAACTTCAGCTCTTGAACATACAAATCAGAAGCTGAAAGCATCATCCACTTTGTGTTGCATAGATATGCTTCAATTGAGCTCTAAAATCTAGATTGAATATGATCTAAATTATTGATGAGCAACCTCAATCAAGAATCAAATGGTATTGACTCGGACAACTTAAGAAAGTTCTTTCATATATAGACATGCCTTGATCTTTTCCCCCTTTTACCCCCGGGGGTAGGGGTTCGGGGTAGGGAATGAGAAACCATGCACCTTGCCTATAAGAAGGAGGAAACTGTGCAACTTCATCTAAAGGGTAGCGACAGATATGTATTGAAAATGGACATTGAGCTTCACTCAATCCCAAAAACTATCTTGTGAGGTGAGAATTACCCAAAATTATAACAAGAAGACTACAACTTGTGCACCTTGCCAATGTGAGATTCTAGCGTGTCTTGTTAAGATTGTTGTTAGTTAATTCTATGACAATATTATCCATCACAACTGATCAGCTAAAGGAAAAGACTAGCCTTCTCAAAAACACACAAAAACACACATAGAAACACCTCAGAATAATGGAATGCCACTAAGTGAATATCAGCAGATATATAAGATAGTAAAGAACAAAACAGAAATAATGAGAATTCCATCTTTACTCCGCCATCAATTCTGAAATTTCATCAACCATAGTTTCACCACAAGAACTTGCTTTGATGACACAATTTATAGTAAAATTCCTTCTTCATAGGCTACATTTACAAAATAATTGCTTCTACAATTCAAATCTTTACTAAAAAATAAACAGCTTTGCATGAGAGGCAAAACCAGAAATAAGTGAAAATTTCAAGTTAACGCAAATCTACAAAAATGCAAGCCCGTTCACATTCACTGAGAATGGTTAGTTCAATTCGTATTCTCTTTGAGCTGTAAAAATATGGCAAGTATACCTAAGATGCATGGTTTGAGGGCCACAAGAAGTTCTTGAGCATGAAACTATACTTCATTGCCTTCATTGCCATTAAAAATGCCGTAAATGTCACTGCAGATTGCCACAGTGCTTGAAGAGACAGCCAAAAGTATCATAATCCATGAGACTACTCTGTCATTTTTTGTTGAAATTCCACGAGTATCCCTGCATGATACAAGTGGGTAGATCAATATAGTTACATGCTACATATAGCTGGTAGAACTTCGAGTTGGCATCTGAAATATTATTATGGAATGGATACCTCAACACCCTTGAGGTTTGATCTAATTACAGAAGTACCTGGTGAGGTTTGAGGAATAAAACACCCTATGCTGTCATAGGTTTAGCCAGTGAAAAACTTAAAAAAATTATGTGTAACATAACAATTAGACCCTCTAAAAATATATCATATTGACTAAGATATTACAAGTATATTCCGAGTATAGGCCTACTTGTAATGCAATTACTCCATTAAGTTTTCTATCAATTGAACTTATGGCGGAAGGTTTTATTGTAATTTCACAAACCACAACAAGTGTTTCTATTATTAGGCCAAACAAAAGGGATATTGAGGTAATCGTCCGATTATTAGATAAACTAAGATTTCTTGAGACATTCGAAATACTGTTTTGTGGTTGAGCTTTACTCACCTGAGGGCAATTGCAGCAGGGAAAATGAAACCAACAGAGACAGTAGCCGTAGCACCCGTAAATTGGAAAGCATCCCATATACTAGGCACAAAATTAGCTCCCAAGAAGATGAAACCCATAAGTGCTGTCGATACTAAGAAAAATCTCCGATCATCATATGCAATAGGCATGGCATGTGGGAAAAGGATACCATCAACATTGAGGCGAAGGGAGTAGAAGACGATTGGAAATACGAGCATCAAATGGATGGCATAGCTTACTCTCACAATGTCATTGAGCAATGAGCTAAATGGGATACCAAGATCTCCATCGAAATTGGCAAGAACATCGTCCATTGTTTGATTACCGAAGAGGAGAAACCCGAAGAAACTTGTTGCCACATATACAGAAGTACACAAAACAATGGATGTTCGGACTATAGACTTCATTTGTGATGGGTCGTTTAGCTCATTCTCTATTGGGTGAACTATAAAGGAAATTAAACAAAAAAATGAAGTTAGGGAAGAAATAGAACTTAAAAGTTCGAGCCAACAAGTTGAGAAAATGCAGTCCTTGGACAAAAAACTTTTTGAACGAATATTGTCACAAAATATCAACAACTGTATGCATGGAGTGGGAAAAATTTCAGATTCGACCATGTATATCAGCATTCTTCCACAAAATCACATTTAAGACATCCATCAGGTTGACCAAACTGGTAACAGGACAAATACACTGAGGAGTTTCAGACAAACTTACTGTTGTGATGACAAATATAGGCGGTGACAAGTATAGGAACTGTTGTGAAAAGCTTCCAGAAAGATGCTTGATCAACAAGGTTAGGCAGCAACTGAGGCATTCCAATGCTTCCACTTATACACTTGACGATGGCTATGCCCGCTATGATAACCACAAATACAACAGCCAATGCAACGGACAATGCTGAAGTGTATCGCAACGAATCTGACACCTCAAACATTAAAACCAGTCAGTTATGGTGCTATTATCTTACTTCTTACATGGAAACCGAAAAAGAAAAATAAAAAGAAATAGTTTTTAACTAAAAACGCATGAAAGTAGAGACGTCAACCCATAGCTTCACAAGGTGCTGTTCTCAGACTAGATAATCGCCATGATCCAAATTTTGTCTAGAGAAATGAGAGATAAAACTATAATGGCAAATTTCATCAACTATTCTACTTTTCTACAACTTACGAAGGTGTCATTTCTTTAATTCTTCCTCATTCTAAACGAGTAAGGATATCTCATGAAAATAATTGGAAGGAAGCAAGAAAAATCACTTGTAGGGATAGCTGTAACATTTATTTGAAGCATAATCTGTATATGTGTACATACATATATACATTATATGTATATATTTATATAGGCTGTAGTAGCTCACCGACACGCTTGAATGAAATCAAAGGCACAAAAACGAAGATGGTTGTGAGAAACAATATTGAAAAACGTGTAGTCCACCAGTGAAGCCCAAACCATTCTTCCATCACACCAGTGTGGTGCACACCTTGAGACCATGTTTCCGAAAGCACATCACCTGCAAAAATCAAATAGAAAAGAGATTAATCAATAAATTAAGTGCTAATAATCAAATAAAATACCCAAATAATTGGATTGCATTGAATTAACAGACATTCTTAATATAGTAATGATAACAGATGTTTGAGCTGAGCTGTCACATGTGGCCTTTCTTTAGCACCACCTCACGTCAAAACCATGAAAAGAAAAGCAAGAAATCATCTTTTTCTTTTCTCTTTTTTCTATTCTTTTTCATTGATTTAGAAAGAACAGGACCTAATATTTACCCAACCAGAAAATGGGACTACTCAAATCCCAAATGGAAATTGTATACAAGAATTCAAATTTGTTTGTCTCAAAACATACGCAAATACAGATATCATTGATCAGGAATCAGAATTATCTAAAGCCCAGATGAAAATTGATAAGAACTCGTGTGATTCATAAAAGAATTTAACAAAATAATCAGTTAAAATTGGAAAATCAACGAAACTTACCAATAATAATCATGTAAACTACAAGCATGCCGAGGTTATTTATCACTATACATAGCTGCAGAAGATTCCGGCCGGCTCCCGAAAACGCGTCCCCGGCTAAACCGGAGTACGAACCGGTCTTAGCGGCCTTACTGAACCGGAGGATCATCTCTATGGATTTCTCCGTCAGCATTCCTGCCAACACGATCGTGATCAGCCCTGGAATCGCCCCGAGTTGCTTGAGAGTCGAAGGAAGGGCCATGATTCCGGCACCAACGATGGTGGTGGAGAGGTTGAACACAGCGCCGGCGAATGACGCATCGCCAAATTCACCGCCGCCCCCATGGTCCTTGGGGAGAAGCGGCGCCGCCCTCTGGCTCCGCTTGTGCTTGCGGTCAGAGAAAGGCATTTTGGCGATTTGGTAGTAGAGAACGAAATCGGATATGCAGAGAAATTGTTTTGCCGTTTTTCAGGACATGTATGCATTTATTAGCGCTTATTAGAGCATTGCAGTGGATTCTACGCGGGAACTCAACAATTGTTGGATGTTGTAGCCAATGGTTTGTTGACACGTGGATATTGGCCGTGCGGACTTGGTCAAATTCAACATCCATTGTAAGAAATGAAAATTTGGGGAATGTTGGATTTAGTTTGGAAAAATGTAATTAATCTTTTAAAATTAAATTAAAATATTTTTGGGAAACTAAATTTTATCAAATTACTTATTCAAGTTATTATATTAATAATTTTATGTTAATGTTGAGCATGGGCCTCAGATTTTCCAGACTAATAATGAAATGTTTTTAAATTGAATTCTTAATTTTAGGAATGCGATGAGACGAATTCAACAGAATTTGAGATCCATCCTGCTTGCTTCTGATTGGCTATCTACCTTGCCCAGCGTCTACTTGCCTAACTCAGACTTGTCCTGCCCTAAAAATTGATTTTAACAAGTCTTACCCATTTGATCCACTTATCCTTTTCTTTTTATGTTTTCTTTCCTTCTCCGAAATTGAAATTTTATTTTTTTTTAATATTTTAAATGTGCACTAGTACCACTAGAACTCTTTAAACAATAGTAATATTTTTGGCATAATAAAATTATTAAGAAGCCATAATCATCTAACTTTAAAATTAGAAAATCATCGATTACACACGCACACACACCCCACTCTCTCTCAGGCCTAGTTTACTTTTAAAATTTAGGTTTTTAAAGGTTAGGTTTACAAAAGTTTTACGTGAGGGTTTAAGAAGAAAATATTAGAGTTGGTGTTGTGTTTACCTTAATGGTTAAGAACAGTTTGTTGCCTTAAATTGTATAAAGAGTTTACTTTAATAGTTTGGATTAGAGTAGTTTATATTGTTAAATTACCTAAAGACCCTCATCTTTAAACGTTGCAATAAAATAACTGAGCCAAAGCACATTACCTTTGAGTTGTAGCGCATATGATTTGAACTTTGTGTAATTAAATTAAGTGAATTTCAACCTCAGCTGAAACATTTTGCGCTTTAGCGCAAGGTCATGCAATGAAAACATATTCTTTTGTGCTTGGGCCCATAAACTTTAGGTTGTGGCACATGTGATGTTAACTCTGTGTAATTGAATTAAATAGATTTATGGTCTAGCTCAAACATCTTGCGTTTTAGCGCAAGGCCATATAATAAAAACAATCTCTTTTGCGCTTGGATGTGCATCTACTAAGTTTCAGTATAGAACTATCTGCCCTTTTTTTTTTTTTTTTTTTTTTACCTATGTAAAGATAGCATAGATTGTAAATATGACAGTAGTTAGGACAAATTTGTAAAAGACCAATAATGGTTTATTTATACCCCATTTTAACTGCCCAAATTTGTGGGTTTCATCCAATCCTCATTATCCTTGCCAACCACAGGCTTGCAAGGTTGGCCTTGATTAAGAAATCATCATAATAAACAATAGTTTATAATAGTTTATTTGACCCAAACCTTCATTATGCTTCTTAGTAAATTAGGCCTTAGTAATCAGAAAAGTTATCCTTCCTAGTAAACTAGGCCTTAGTAATCAGAAAAGTTATGGAACAAATTTGACTAGGATGGGGACCATTCAATACCCTATTTATTCAACTCGTCTCGTCCCTTTTTTCCTGAATCCATTGTCATGCCTACTTAAATTTCGTCTCGTCCCTGTTTTTCCCGAACCCATTGTCACCCCTACTTAAATTCGATAAAGTTGAATGGGCCAGATATTATGCTAATATAGGCTAAGTTACTTGGACATAATTGGAGTGGTAGTTACTCAAATATGAAGCCAGATCAAGAGCTACGTTAAGGGGTTCAACAAAAGACCTAAAATGTAAAGTCCCCTTAACTATGAGATCATTAGTTACTTGTAATATTCTTCTCGATATTCAATTTTGAATCTTCTATTTTATTCCGTGTTTCGTCTCGTACTTATTATACAAATGATGCCAAGTATATAACATTCATAAGTCTTTATTTTATAAACAAATATTTTCTACACTTGATATATTTTTTAAAATAAAAAATCCTAAACAATAAATACTTTAGCTATTCATTGTGGTCACATAGAAAGTAGAGAAGCCAAACAAGTTATTTAATCATATGTCCCAGAGGAGTGCAGCAACAAACATAATCGAAACACTTTTATGAACCAATAGCACTTTACATGGGAATAATTTTTTCCACTCTAATCATACATTAACAAATCGAATCATCTTCAGCAATAGTATTCTCACTCTCAATCTACATGATTTTTTCTTTTTTTTTTTGTGAATATATCTAAAAAGTCAATTTTCTTCTGTTAAAACTTGAAGAACAAAGAGTCAGGGACTTAAAATCTATACAACACTAGGGAAAAAAAGAATAATAGCTTGAACATTTTCGCAGCATTTACTTGAAACAAATCTTCACTTGAAAAATACTTGAATTTTTGGTTCTACAGCTCCATCTTGGACAGTCCTGGAAAAACATGATCATTATGGGAATTGGATAAAGAAGAAAATTATAAGAGATAATTATCTCAACCACCATCTGAGGTTTGACTTAATTACAAAAATTCCCCATGTGGTTTGGGATATTACAATAACATTCCCAGCAGAGCCGTAGTTTAGTCGACGAAAACTTTACGAAGCCTGTGTCACATTACAATTAAACCTTGAAATCTAATGTATTCATCTTTTTCATGCTTTTCCCGGAGGTCTAGAGAAAGTTGTAATTAATAGGACTTCCCTAAACCTCCCTTTCAATTTATTTTTCTTTCTATAGGGACCGGGAGATTGGATCTAGTCACAAGAAAAACGTTTGGTATATATAGCTTACTTCTTGGTCTTCAAGCCATTGAGTGATCACTACAAACGGGCCGATCAGTGCAGTGAGATGTGTTTATTTATCTACCTCCCGACTCAAAACAGGAGCAAGTTTGAAAAAGATCAGACAGTTAACTTATAATATCACACAAGTTTCACTAAATTTTTTGTAAACTAAACTAGCAGAAGGGGGCATTATTGTAATTTTTCAAACAACACGGGAGGTGTTTTTGTAATTAAACCAAACCTCAGAAAGTGTTGAAGTATCAAGGAAAACAATTACCATTTGGTTGCAAATTGGTAACAGATGCATCCGGATCAAATCCCATTTGGAGAATACCTTGGAGATCACTGTTCCATATATGCTGCAGCAGATGCCATAGATCATTATCTGCCCTCCAAATTCATACGGCATAAAGTGAGAGAACTTTGTTTTACCTGTGGTAATGGATGAAACGGTGCAGTTGTGCCTGGGGTACCATTGAAGGTTCCTTGTGGATAAGGTGGAAAAGGATGTGAAGAATTCAATCCTGGAGGCCATAAGCTCTGATAAACACAACGAATGAATGTTAGTTTCCTCATTTAGGCCATATAATTCAAGAAGTTTGCGCATAGGAGTTCTTACATCTTTGGACAAAATCCTGTCTAAATCCACAGTCAGCTCTGGATTTACGGTTGCAAGCTTCATTGACAAAAACTGCAACCAGAAATTGAAGATACATTTACTGATTACTCTGCACATAGCCAAAGATTTCAAAACAGTGTATGGACTGTAGGATGGGATGAATTTGATTCAATGTTTCTCCAAGAAAATTCATGGCAATGAATACAGTTTTTAAGCTGATTCATTTATAGATATTGGTTTAGGAACACGAAAAAATAGAAATTAATCAAATGAGCCAGTAGGGGCTTTTCCCTTTTGCTGTATATTTCTATTCCATAAGTAAATCATCTCGAGCCACTTGCATCAAGCTAAAAAACAATGACTACAGCTATCAGCTGATCCATTCTCAGATGTCAATGAAGAAACACGAAAGTTACTCACTTTTGCATATATAAATTCATACATTTGTTTAATTGTAATGTTTCATTCGATATATTAGATCTCCAAAGGATAGAATTGTGATGTCATGTAGGTTCTGTTAAGTGGGATCTTATTATAATTTCTCAAACTATATGGGTGCAACATCGCAAGGGGTACTAAAGGTAATTATACCTCAAAAGACTGAGTTTAACACAAATTATTTACTCATTCTACACTGCAAATCCCAGCCAGACATTATTTCAGCTAATTTGTCAAAATTCATACCTCAACCTGCTGTTGGAGTGATTGCACGTAGTTGATAATCTCATCGAGCATCATTGCTTTCCCAGTAATCTTGAAATATCAAAATTGCAAAACAACTTAGAACTTATAAATACTAAAAAATAAGAATCTAAGTCAAACCAAAAACATTCATCCAAAAAAAAAAAAAAAAAAAAAGTCAAACCAAAAACAACATTGACCTTATTACAGCCAGGAACCAGTTCTTGCAACATTCTCATCCTCTCACTAATCCTCTCTCTTCTCACCTGTATTCAGACAACTTCTACAGTTTATTTCAATAACCTCAAGCAAAGCTTTTGCTTATAAATCTGAAGAACTTACCCTTTCTGCAAGGCTGTGACTGTTTGTTGCTTGGCCCCTCTTTGCTCTCACATGAATGTAATTCTCTTTTGAAGCTTCTCCACCAACTGAATTATCCTTCCCTTGTTTACCGATATTTTGTTCGGATTTTTGCTTATTCCCATCAGTTTCGGATGGATCCTTTTGATGTTCTTCTTCATGATTCTAATATATAATGGATTATGGATTAAAGCCAGATGATATTCAAAAATTCAAATCTAGCGAGACAAAATTGAATGAAGTTTTAATAAGTTTACCTTAGGTGGAGCCTGTAGTGATACTTTCCTTTTCCTCTTCCCAACTTCTGAATTTTGGCAACTTTTTTGGGCAAAATTTGAGGGACCAAAAGAACTGACCATTTCTGATAAACTTCCACTTCCAAAACTTGGGATTGTTGGCAGAACTGAATCAGATGGCAAGTGAACCAAATGGGAAGGGTTTTGTAGCAAGTTGGGATTAGAAAATGCATTTTGAGGAACCATTGTAGAGTTTGCAAAACTTCCACTTTGACTAAGTGACACAATTGGATCCCAATTAGAACCATAGAAAGGGTCTACACCATTTTCCTCAGAACCCATTATCAAGAAACAAAAATCAAAGAAACCCAGTTTTTAAAACGCCTCAAATTGTAGTTTTTCACACAAAAAATGACTATTTAACTATAGGGAAAAAGAGGGTTTTAACCACGAATAGCTGTGAAATCTTGTAGAACTCAACAAGGCACAAATGAACTTTGCAGCTTTATAGCACAGAGAAGAAAGTTAAAGAAAGCAAAAGAAACCCCTCATTGCAGCATCCCTATAATATCTGCATATCACCAGCTACTTCAGTGTTCTTTCAAGAACCCTAATGTAATGTGAAAAAAGTAATTCTCTCAAGACAAGAAAGTATGAATCTTTAGGAGGTTAAAGTAGACAAGGCATTGGCTAAGCAATTACAGCTCAGTGACTAATGAAAAGAAAGCAGATTCCCTTTTTTTGCTTTTCCTTATATAAAACAATTAACAAATCTGCATAATGGTTATCTCTAATCTAATCTAATCATCTAATTTGGGGCAGATATAATATAATTCTGAGCTTCTGGATTTGAAGATTTGAGTTTGACCCAGAACTTAAAAACCCCACAAGAATCCAAGAAAGGCAAATTTGCAGGGACCCTTTTGAGATATTCTCAATGTGTGCAGCTTAAATTGAGCAGAAAAGCACCAAATTCCACTTAGGATTTTAAACAAACAGAATGTGGGCAGAATTTCAGAAGCAGTACATCTATATTGGGCTTATCATTGCTGTCAACAGCATCATATGCTTGCTTAAGTTCTACAGGAAAAAAGAGCAAATTCACCAACTGGGTACTTGCAGAAACAGCAAAGGAACCATCAAAGACAAACATATATATTCATGTATACCAATGACAGTATATAGATAGCAATCAGATTAATTTAATGTACTAGATTATAAATTTTAATATTTATTATGAATTTATAAAGAAGTCCTCTTGTTACATCATGTTCGGACTTTCATATACATCATGTTCGGACTTTCATATTCAGTCGCAAACATATTAGACACCTGAACCAACAAGTACAAACACGGCCTCTAGCACCATTAATAACCTAATATAGTTCACAAAAACCGTCTTGGTCTCCCACTCTCAAATATGTAACAAATGTAAGACGTATAAATTATTAAACCACTTGAAAATAAGTTTGGAACTATTAAACCAACACAATTATCAACTTAATGAAAAATATGAAGTATTACACTATTTAAAAAAAAAAGAAAAAAAAAGACCCACAGCCGACCTTTAACCTGCCCAAGTTAACATGTAGATGATTTTAAAAGACAGAATCAGTACTACCAACTGCTCTTGCAGGTTAAATTATTACAGAACCTAATCTTTTCCACTTTTTTACCCCCACACTTTGCTCCTTGTAATTTAGTTTTATTTTGGCATGTAAGAAAAGATTTTAATACTAACACTTGTGAGTTAACTTTACTTTTTCTCTTTAAAAATTGTAATGATGAATTGGAGAGGTTCTTCTCTTGAAACTCAAGATTGCTTGACATCTTTATTTATTTTTACTGACACATTGCCAACTATTCTCATCTTTGCTGTTACACACTCATTTTCTCTCTGACAAACTAACCTAAACAATTCTTTATGAACCTTCATTATGGACTTAAGGTCCATCATTTTACTCTGAGGTGCACCATCCATTGGTCTTATATACAATATAATATAATAAATACACACACCAACTTGCACTAGATTACTTTTTTTTTTTTAATAAATTTAATTAGATTAAGTGGGTATTGCATGAAATATTTAAAGGAATTTTTATAAGATTATACATCTTATAATATGTTTTTTAAGCTTATAAAATATTATTTTTATTTAAAAACTAGTAATTCTGTACTCAATCCTTATGTATATCTCATATGATTTGAAATTGACAGTGGACTGATTGTAGTTAAAAATAGTAGATGATGGTTGCGGGTAAAGAATGAAGTTTTGAAATAATGAAAAATGGTATCTAAGTTACCATTATAGATATAAAATTACATTTTTTTTTTCTTTTTATAATAGCATAGATAGTATAGATAAATTATGGAAGTGTTAGTATAAAATAAAATTTTGAATTTATAAATTGACAGTAATATCCGAAGCACATTTTAACATCTTATTATGAGGAACTCCTTATCATTTAACAAATAAAATAAAGAATCTCTTAACATCTTATTTAAGAATTTAAAAGATCTTCTTTCAAAAATTTACTAAAAGGATTTTTGCTTGGATGCTTGCAACGCCTTTCTCTCACATATGAGTTTGTAACCTTCGATGTCAGCATCTTACAAGCTCTTTTTGATAAAATAACGAATTTCTATATTATGTTTAACATTTCAATATGCTCCTTTTAACTTTCGCCATATTAATTCTAAAATTATCATTAATAATATCTTATAAATTCTTAAAATAAAATTTAAAAAAAATATGAGTTCAAAAAATATGTTATAATACGTAGGAACCCATAAATTTCTTCAAACATCCTCATGTGAAATAATTTATAACATCTTACTGTACTTTCGAGAGATATATATATACACATATAAAATGTATGCATGAGTCCTCCAAAGGCTGCTTCCGATGTTGTACGTTGTGCGGCTTAAGGTTGTACGTACTAGGTTGTTTGCAGTTGTACTGTATAGTTCCCCGTCTTGGTTTCCTATGTTTTAATATTAATTAATACAAGTGTCAGTGCAGTCCTTTTCCTTTTACTTTAGGGCATTGGTCCACAGAACACAAGGAATAATGGAATCTAATTCACATAATTTTACTTGATTGTCCTTGTACAGTTTCCAGCTGTTGGTGTCCATACTATTCTACGCATATATATATATATTGTATATCTAAATATATCATTTGTGAGACAATGGATTAATTGGGTATCTGACTCGAGAATGCAAATGTTCGTGTTTATTGTTTCTCCTTCAAAGCTTTAAACTAATGTTGTTTGTTTAATAACAATGTTATTTCATCTTTAGTTGTTATTTTTGGATATTTATGGTGTTATAGTTATGATTAGATTGATTGGTTCACAAACTATCCTAAATAGTAATTATCCCGGTAGTCTAGTCTAAGTTTCTCAATTGTAATCTTATCGAATTTACTTTTATATTCTTGAGTTATAATCATGCACACAAATAATAATAAGACAAAATGATACTAAATATGAATGCTTTTGCATTTGTTTGCGAAATTTTAATTCTTGCAATTTAAGTGTATTTTTTGATGGAATATTCCACTAGAATGATCTCAGAAGCGATGCACATTTAAATAGTAAGATATGATTGACGAAAAAAAGGTATCATTTTACCACCTGAACTTTGCAAAATTTTGCACCATACTACCTATCAGTAGAATATTTTCACCGAAAGACGCACTTAGATTGTACAGTGAAAATTTCACAAAGTTGAGATGAGATAATGAAACTCTTTTTATCAAGTTGTAAAATGTGAAAACCTTTTATACTTTGAATGACTTGATGTCATTTTCTCCAATAATAACTCTCACTGACTGTTGCTGGTCAAACCCATAATCTTCCAGACAATTACTTGGAAGGCTGTGATGTTGCTGGAAGTTGAAGTCATTCTCAAATAGTGGCATAATCGGTGTCAAAATCTATGCTGGATCCGGATGGAAGATGTACTCAGTGCCTGTTGGGGCTTAACGGTAAAATCATATTTTTCGCTTTATAAAATTGTGGAATAATTTTGCGAACACCTGCTTAAATTTGATTTAATTACTGAAATATCTCTTGTTATTTATAAAAATTACAACAATATTTCTATTAGCTACCATGAGTTTTCTTGATGGAAAACTTAAATGATATTCATATAATATTACAATTTTAACCCTTTAAAAACTTAAGCATATTAAATTAACAAAGATTTACTAGTAATGTTTGACACAATATGGTAGATTTTGAGAGGGCTCAAATCGTTTAAAATTTTTCATCAATTACAATGATGAAGTGCTATGACAATTTTCATTGGGGATCTTTTTATAATTAAACCAAACTTCAGGGGTGTTGAGGTAATTATCCATAAGATTCTTTGATATAAAATCTTCGTTCACAAGTTCATTTGTGTGAGTACCGACTTTTCTATCTTAATTAATATTTTCTAATTTAGAAGGGAGGAAGGATTCATGTGGTAATTTTAAACTGACGGGATTTATAATGCGCTTTTTGAATCCATGGTCCCCTTGTACAACAAAACGCCATTTTCACATTCTCTAAAAAAGTAAAATTTCCTGTAAAAGCCCATTGAAATTGCATGCAAAACCATGGAGAGATTACGTTTGTATATTTTTGACTCAAACTTCAAAAAGGGAAAATAATTTAGCATGGTTTTATTTTTTTCTTCAAACGCTGCCTACGCCACGTATGTTTTACAAAATCTAAGGCAGAATTGACCCAGAACAGCTTCTACAATTGGATAAAACGGAAGATCCTTCTTAATACAATTTCATAGGCGATATTTAAATTAAAAAGAAAAAAGAAAATACAATTTCACTCCACTTTGCAGATGACTTGTGAACAGCTCCATCTCTAAGGGCTTTCACCATACACAGCTCACAAAGCTCAAGCAATCTTGGGAATGGCAACACTTTCTGAAGGTGGCAATGTGACCGAGCGCAATAGCTCCAACGAACATGCCAGCCCTAGAAAATGTGAAAGTATGGTGTTTGCAGATGCCTGCAAAACAACAAGCAGGTAACTGTTAAAAGAGATCGCTTTAGTTTGGTTTACTAAGCATAACAAATCAAATTTGAACACATCTTTTGGTTTGATAAGATTTATAGCTTGTCTCGAGCTCGATCAAGTAGTTTGACAGAGAATATAGTATATGTCAAGGGATCAAGCTATTTGAACTCGTCGTGTTTGACTTTATTTAAGTTTGTTCAAGCTTGATTTGATTGCCAATCAAACCAAACTCAAACGTTAACTTAAAGCTCGACAAAAGTTCTAATAAATACGAATGGAAATGTGTTAGACTTGATTCGATTCCTTTACAGTCGTATCCATAATTGCCAAAGTCAGCTCATGACTTCAAATATTTTAAAAGCACAAAATGAAGAACGTGAAAAAGAAGGAGAAGAATTGCAACTTCTAAATTGAGAAGTCAAGAATGACGTGAAGTGCAAACATTTGATGATAAACAAGCCTGGAGTTAATACAATTATAAAAAATGAAAAGAGTTTGGAATAAGTTGCAAAGGATACCTGCACCAAGAACACATCCAAGGCAAGAACCGGACTATTCCCAGGAGAGATACTTTGATAATAAGGATTAGCTGAAGTTGTAAGAGCTTTGGCCACCAACAAACCTACTGTTGCTTGCATACCAAGTATAGCAGCACCCATGCCCACTAGATTTACAACTATACCATTTCTCAGGCTTCTTACAACATCAGCACGAGGAGGTGCCTGCAATGTAATACGTGTTACGTTAATGAACAAGAAAGAAACAGAGCACATGGCTCGGGTTCACTGAACAAGTAATAACCAGCACACTTAGACGTCATTTTGACAAAATGGAGTGACTATTGCATTTGTTGTATTGGGGGATAGGAAGAATGGGCAACTATCAAAATGCAGTCAAATATTGAACACTGGTAAGGGGCTGTAAAAGCACAACAATCTTGCCACTACCAGAGCTACACATGGCTCATAGAGGCTAAAATCAGAGTAGCTTTCGAGCCCCAATATCATTCGCGGGAATTTGGCACCTTAGTAATTTACTCTTGCTGCGAGCAGCTATTCATATGTAGTCAGTTTAAAAGAATATCAAAATATACTAGAGACACCGAAATCCGCTTCAATTTACTCTCTCCATATTAGTCATTCTGGAATAAGAACTCCAAGAACACAAAACGATTCACCACCAAACACTTAAGAGCCAGAAAATCAACATCAACTTCTGAGTACAGTTAAGTTCTACAGTGACATGTACAATGTATCAGCCACCGTCACACCTAGTATTGGTCCTTTCTTCATTGCTCCTTTCTCTTATGATGTCTCATGGTCCATAAACGTCAAAAGTAGTGTGTCCATTTGTTTGTGTAAATGTCCTGCATTATATCAGTATTTGGCTCTTTTTGCTCCCAGCATGTATAGATTGATACTTGATACTTCAATTGTTTTACTTTAATCCTGCTTCGAATTAATCATGTGATTATTGGATGTCTTACCTAAACTTGCTGCTCCCCGCTATATGCTCTTCAACTTGCTTCCATAAAATGCCACCTTCTCAGCATTCGTTTGTGGCATGGATAAGCATACAGCCAAAACTAACAGGTTTTAAGTTCGACCTTTTCTCCCCAATTTATCATATTTATTTCTCCCCAAAACCAACATCTCCAGATCTTCCAACCCAACGGAATCAAAATCTGGGATGTGGCTTCATCCTCTTTACAGAAGAACAATACTCCAGAATCATAAATTTGGGAAGGCTACAATAAATAAATTTGAAGAAAAAAATGTAACTTTAAGCAAGATAAGCTCAAACACGGAATCCATGCCAAAGTTTTTGATAATTACCTTTGAAGGATCATTGGCAGTTTTCTGCAGTTTATCAGATAACCGAATATAGCCGAATGACCAAAACACAGAAACAAATGCAGCTGCAATACCGCCAGCAGTTGAATAAAAGGTAGCAGGTGACGTAATTTTCCCAGTAATAACAGTAGAGAACGAAAGGATCACAGCACCAACAACCGTGCAAATTAGCTGTCCCCAAAATCCGAAACTCCCCAATCTCTTGAAATACCTCGACGTGTTCTCTAATCTCCTTGAAACCTAAAATAGTCAGTTCAAAATGATATTTTTGAGGGCAAATTCAAGGTTTAGTTGAAATCCATCAACATTAACTAAGGCATGTGGGTCGGATCACACACCAGAGTGAAATATTCTCCCTTCACAATCTAAACTAAATCAACAACACCTTAAATTAGTTATGTATTTGCATTCTTTAATGACCGCTTTTGCTAATTCCACAGAATTACAATACCGAATTAACTGCATATCTAAAATTCATCAATTTTCAGGAGGGAACAAACTTGCATTCTATATAATGCTCATCAAATTATCAAACTCAGACAAAGAAAAGGTAAATTGAAAAGAAATTCTGAATTTCAATTCTTAAAAAGTGATTAATCTGTAATTACAATTGTAGCTCCAACAAACAACAAAACCCTAAACCCTAGATTCAAATGATCATGAGATCCTCAAAAACAGCAAAATTCTCAACGCGTCAATCTCGGAAACAAACACTCACTATCTCTATCCCCATCCGCATAAAGACCGCATTTTTGTAGGAGACACAGAAACAAACAGCTAGAGGGAGAGAGAAAGAGAGACCTGAGCAAGTTTGGCCTTCTCAGACTCATCGCTTGGAGGACTGTAAGCAGCAGCAATGGGAGGGAAAGATAGGGTTTTTCTGCGGTGATTATCGAGAGTTAAGTAAGGAGAAGATAAATTTTTGCCTAATTTCAATGAAGAAAGAGATGAATGAGGATCTTGGGTGCCGTTGAATCGGAGTAATGGACGACAGGGATTACAAAGCGAGGGTCTAGAAACCACCGCCGAGTACGGCGTAGCTGGTTGTGCGACGCCGGAGCGAGCTGCCGGCAGCAGAAGAGTTTGCATAGCTGTTACAAGTACTAAACCACTTTGGGAAGCAAAGCGCAGCCGCGGCTAAACGGCGCATATCAACCATCTCGAAAGGTCAAAAGTAATTTTTTTTCTTTCTATTTCCCTTTTTTTTTTCGAAAAAAAAAAAAGCGCTGTTACGCTATTTTCTTTTATCATTTTTTCAGTTTGTAATTCTAATTAATGAATAAAATTTGGTGGAAATAAAATGCAACTTTGATCAAATTGTAAATTGTTAAATTTATAATTTTGAGATTTCATTAATTATTTGATATTAATTGTGAATTTTTTATTTTGTTGAGTTATCGTAAAAATAATTGAATTTAATGATTTAATACATTCTCTTTCTTTAATCAAGATTTAATACATTCTTTAAACAATTCCAAATTCACAACAATCAAAATTAGTAATTTTTGATAGAATAATTTCTTTCAACCAAATTTTGAATTTTTAAGAAGTTAAAATTTATTAATTGTTTAGGATAATTTGATTAATTGATTATTCATTTGACATTAATTATCAAATTTTTAGTTCTTTAAATAATTAAAACATGTGAGCTAATCAAATTTAATGGCCCTTATAGCTTCTTTTTTTCTTTTTTTGAACTTATTCAAACACAAGATCCGTACTATAGCATGTGAGAAAGATGTTTTTTGACCAAGAATTCCCAAATTTTCGGTTTTTTAATAATTTAAAATAATTTTACTCATCACTTAACATTACTTATGAATTTATTATTTCTTTAAATCATTAAATTATGTCAACTACTCAAATTTGATAATTTTTCACACATTCCTTAAATTTATTCAAATACGCGTAGATCTGTGTTGTTACATTCGCAGGAGAGTTTTTAATTACATGGGCCTTGTTTCGGAATGTGCGCTAGATGACCTCGTACCTACTTGCTTGTAATGAACCCAATCGTCACCCCTCTAGCTCCATATGAATAGGATTGCTGTTATTTGATTCCCAGCTAAAGATTACTCATACATACGACCAAAGAATTGACTTGAGCGTCGAAGGGCCATTACTTGTACACCTCTTTTGCTAGTTCAATTAATGAATAAATTACCATTATATTTTTTGAAAATTCTAAAATATTACGAGTAAACCCTTTAAATAAGAGAGTGTAATTGTAATTATGCGTTAGCTTAAGAGATGTACTTGTAATTATGCATCAACCTGGACTTATGGTAGGGGTTGTAGTAGTAATTACCCAAATCTCGGTTTGATAATTATGCAAGTCCTAACAAGGTGTAAAGGTAATTATCTCTAATATGTATGATCATGTAATGATGTTTATCTGAATGAATGCATCAAGAACTTTCACTTAGATACAATATCAATACATCATCCTGTTGAACTAAATCCAACACTGCAATGGGAATACTGACATATACAGCAGACCAAAATGTTATACCTTATCAATACAACATCTTCCAAACCACCTAAAGAAAATGGTGATTGGACACAGAACCTACCAGACAGAACACATCAAGAAACCATATATAGAACTTTAAGACACACGTATTGCACTAAATCCAACACAAACAATGATCCAATCAAATTAAAATTCAAGAAAACTAACAAATTGCAAATGGAAACCAGTTAACCATTTTGACTGGGGCATTACAATGCAGGCAAGGTTGGAAGGATTAGACTGCCCCGATTAGACCGTTGCAAAAGCTATCCCCATCAAGCGGTTTACTGCTTTCTGCTCTAGAGCCACTCCCGAAAGCGCCTCTCAAAGCCGGGGAGGGATATGATCCGACACGAGGGCTATGATCCCAGTGGTCAAGGAGGTTCAGTGCCATGGCGTTCTTGCTTTGATTTGTGTTGTTATGCAAAACCTCCCCAAGAGGACCAAATCCCATTTGGGTTGTTTCAGGATCCCGAGATAACCTTGATGGCGAAGCTGTGAGTTTTTCATTGGCAGGAGATGAAGACATGAAGTCTGAAGTTACAACAGGGATTGAAATCGAGAGTCGAGTCCTATCTGCCTCGTGATCATTGAGATCACCGTGAGTACTGTAGTTTCTGCAGTTCAAGAAAGATGAGTTGGTGTTTAAAGGGTTGAGCAATGAATCGGAGCAGACTGATCCGAAAGAAGAATACTGATGAGCATTGTGCTGTTTGACAATGGATGCACCGCCGGAAGGCACCACAGGTGCTGACGTGGCATTAGTCGTGGTGGTTCTAGAGGCAGATTGGCCGTGTTGGCTTTCCACAGGCTTTCTTGAACGATGACGGCCTCTATTCATATGCCGCTCGCAGTATTTTTGGTCGGTGACTGCCTCTCGAGAGCACCGCCATTTCTTGCCATCGGTCCTCCGGCACCTTCCCGGCTCAGGATCGGTATTGGAAAAACCTAGATGAAAAGCACCCCATCCCACTGTAAAAACAAAACCATGTCAACTAACAGCTCAAAAGGGTAAATGACACTCCACCCCCTTAAATGTTACTGAAGAACTTTGCCTTCCAAGTGAATTTTCAAAGCTCAAGGACTATCATGACTTTTATGTGTTTCACCGAAAACATTGACGTCATTTTTCCCTCTTCATGCTCAGAAAACCATTTCTCAATATCTAGTTTTTGAATGGATACAACCAAAAAATGACGAGAATGTCATTTGACAAGACATATAAAATGTCACATGCTGATTCTTCGACTTCAAATTTAGCGGGAAAATCCACTTTAAAGTTATTTTCTAGCCGTCTATATTGCCATTAATCAACGAAACACTAAGCACTATATTGAACAAATCTTGAGAAGTAAAAACTCACAAGCATTGGTTCTTAGGCCAGAAAACCTAGAAAAACCACAGGATTCCAAAGCTTTTCTGATGGGATTAAGAAGATAAGAAGGTATAGGCACATTTGCAGTGATATATTTGTAGATCAAAGCTTGTTGTTCTAGCTCTATCCATTGTGATGGAGTGAAAGGACCTCTCACACCTGATAGTACCCCATACATGCTTGTACCGTTTAACCCTCCATAGCCATAGCCTGAAAAACAAAAATCAAAATTTCCAATGAAAAAGCATCCCACTTTGCTTTATGAAGTCAAAATATCATTGTTGAAAATGATGTCAGAGGATGAACACAAGTTTAAAAAAGCTTAAGGGATTATTACCTCTACACCCTTGAGATTTTGCATAATTACCAAATCACTCTCTTATGTTTGAATTATTATCATTACACCCCTACTATTGGTTCAACGTGATGGATAATTACAATTAAACCCTTGGTCTTATGTATAGTTACAATTAAACCGTCTGATCTTGGATCCACATGTAATGTTTCAAGATTTTTGAGGGCATACTTATAATTATCTGTTAGCTAAAATATTAGTATAGGGTGTTATGATAATTATTCAAATCTCAAGAAGTATTTTGGTAATTATGCAAAACCTCATGGGTTTTGAGGTAATCATCCCAAAGCTTTATTGCAACTTTTTTGGTGGGCTACAGTAAGCTAAGAAATTGTGCAGTTGAAAGACATGAGCAAATTTAAAGTTTGTACATGTGGTTCCCCAAATAGAGCCATAAAGCTCATTGATCATGGGGAATGGGGCTTCAAAATCCATAAAGAAAAAACAGAGTTAAGACAAAGTCACTGTTCTTTCTTAGCTGTATGGACAAGACTTGAAAGATAACCAACAAATGCTAATAAGACAAGACCACCCAACATCAACAATAACTAACCAAACTTAGATACCCATTAAAAAAAACTAACCAAACTTAGACAAAAACAGAGTTTTTACCACATTAAAACTTGACATTTTTTGTTCTATTTCTTTCTTCCCTTTTTTCTTGTTGACATTCCAACAACTGTAGGAATAGACAAGAAAGGCTCAGATTCAAACATATATGAAACATTAATTTCTGAGACCATTTATGCACACAAACATGACCAAACACAGGAAGAAAGCTACAGGACCAGTGCTAACCTGCGCCTCTAGTACTGGCACTTGACGTTTGTTGATAAAAAGGCAATGCCACAGTCTGCGAGGAGAAGCTGAGCATTTCCTGATGAGATTCAGTTAGAATAGCGCCATTATTACATCTCTGCAAAGGTAATTTCACCGTTGCCTCAATACAAGAAGAAGTCTTGGGCACTTTAAAAGCCCTGAAGTCATCTTCATTAACTGTCCTGTCTTGGTTGAGAAATCCAGATCCATACTTGTTAACATCATCAGCAGTGTCTGAGTTAGAACAGACCAGATTATCGAAGCCCAGAACCCCAAAATCCATAAAGAAAGAGAAAGGAGAAGGTGAGATTAGAAAAGCGTTAAGCAGGTGATGATATGAAGTAATGGGTCATTGCAGAAGGCGACAGAGGTTTGGTGTATTGGAAGAAGGACAATCATAGGGCTATGTTTGGGTTAGCAGAGTTGAAAAGGGAAATTCAAATTGGGTCTTGCTTGGGCAAATTTTGATGTTTGTCAAAGGAAAAATTATTGGGGCAGAGAGAGGGGGAGAGAGAGAGAGGGAAGGTGGAAGAAGGATGCTGTCTGAAGGCTTTGGGACAATACAAAACTACTGGCTATAATGTGTGTGTGTATACATTATGTAAGTATATATATGTGTATATATACATGTATATGAGGTTTTTTCAAATATAATGTTTAATTCACAAATCAAATCATGTGAAAATTAATTTTTACTATAATGATTCCTATAAGTTCAATCTTTAAAATTGAAAACTTTTTTATAGTACTCTTAAATTTTATATTCGAACACTCTCAATTAGTTTTCACTATAATTATCCCTTTCTTTTACAACTTTTCACATTTTCAAAAATAATAACTCTTCGCACTATATATACAATTTAATATAATAAAAATAGTTAAAATTAATTCCAATTAATTAATTCTTATTAAAAAAAAGGAGAAAAAAATAAAAACTCTGTATTTCAAATTAGTTCTCATGGTGCCTTTTTTTTTTTTCGATAAATTAGTTCTCATGGTGTCTTGCAGTGGCCACTGGCCAGTATGGACCTTTATCACATCACCTTGGAATCCTAACAGCCTAATAATCCAGGGACCAAACCAGCGAGGTGTACGTTAAGGGGTAGACAGTGACGTGTCAACGGTGTGGGCCCCCTTCACATCCCCAAGCAAAAAAAAGGCAAAAAACACATTTATTTCACTCACACTACTGACTACCGCAAGTGGCTTGTACCTATACGTCGTATATACACTCCTGGATACCTTGGTACTTTCCCATGTACACCTTTTGGATTTTCTTGTCTATATTTGGATATTTAACTTTTTTTTTTTTTTTTTGAGAGAAGGATATTTAACTTCAGACAGCACAATATTTCCTGATTTTCACCAAAAAAAAAAAGAAAAAAAAATAGAATCGTTAATATAGATAAATATGGTTGGAAAATTTCTGTTCCACATGGTTCTGGATGGGTTATTCATCTTAATAATTAATTTTTTAAGAGTGAATTTGACCCATGATAAAATCGTACCAAAATAAGATTATGTATACCGATGCTCTTATGCAAGACTTATATAAATGTATATATCGAGGTATGACCAGTACAGGGAGGGATCCACAATGCACGAGAGCATAAATGTGATGAATGTAACAAATTTCTATTCCATGTCAATTAGGAGAATGCTTCGAGTCATTTTATATAGTGAAGTGGGGCGTTCTTTCTTTAATAATCGATTTTTTAGGGGTAAATTGAGTAACATATGTCCACTGAAAATAATTTGACAATTTTTGGATTTTGTAACTAATGTACATTGTATAGTTATGTATGAATGTATATATAGTAAATACACACACTGAGTGTGTTTGTGGGCGTGTTTTGTATTGAAGAAGTTCGCTTCCTATTTGCCGACAGATATGGGTTGTTGGGATTGGGGGACCCTGTCCAGCCTTTTATGAGCCATATGTATTTAGCGTCTTTTCCCCGTTTCTCATCCTTTACTTTAAATTATTCTTTTGTACCTTCCTTATCCTTTTGTGTTGATATTTTCCTTTTTCAATTTTTTGTGTTTATTATCTTAAACTTCTCCGATATATTATTATGTATATGTATTGCATATAAGGATTATCCTAAATCATGCCATGATAATTGTCATGTAATTATATATCTTTGGGAATTTTCTTCTAATCATATGATTGGATCGGGCTTAATGTTGGATTTTTTTATAATAATTACTTAATGCTGGACTGTGGAGTTTCGTAATAAAACGTCTTTGATTTTTAAATTAATCAAAATAGGATTTGAATAAAAAAGGTTGGATAATAATACAATGAGATAAAGTAAAAACAAGGACATATTTATAAATGGTGCTATTTGAGTGACACATTGTGTGATAGATGTAGCTTCGTTTAGACTAAGGTGCAAATGAGCCAAGCCAAATGGAGTCTTGGTCATTTTTTCAGGCTTGACTTCGAGCTTGAAAAACTATAAAAAATTCAAAATTGGGCTTCAGTTCGACTCATAAAATATAAGTATTTTAGTAACTATTTATAGTTATATATATATATAAGACCTCAAGAACTCACATATAAGCATTATTTAGCTTGAATTTTTAGCTCGAGTTGAAATTTTTCGAACACAAACTCGAACTTTTTGGGCAAACCCGACTCATTTACATTTTTAGCTCAGGCCATCGGTCAATTCCTTGAATATAATGATTGGTATGTGGCTCATGAATAGTCTAGATCTAATACAAACATCCCAATTTCCAAAAGGCGCAAGACTAAGGATAAATAAAAAAAAATATATAAATAAATATATATTCTCTAAGGGGCTTTTTAGGTAATATGATATAAGCTGACACAGCAAGATTAATTGAAGTATGATGGATCAGTCATTATCACATACTTAAATTCTACTGCCACAAAATTATTCTTTTACACTTTTAACGTAGATGTTAATTAAATTTGTTGCAGTGAGGCTAGCTAGGGTTTTTAATTTAAAGCATTTAATTGCTTAATTATTTATATTTGTTTCAAGCTTGAAAAAGACATGATCGGTAAACATGAAGCAAGCAATTTATATTGTTAGGTAAGTAATAATGGTGCCCTCATCAACTTTCTAACTTAAAAGGACATTATAATTTAATGACCATATATCATGTCCTCAATTGATGTTACTCCAAAAAGCAAATAATTGAGGATTCATATGCCTATAACTTAGATAAAAATTGAAGAAATTAATTATTTTGTATAAATAAATTGTACTTTGGATATATATGTTCTTCATGAAAGTCTATTTACTGTATTATAATTTGGTAGATCAAAGTATAAATCCTAGCTTGTATGTGTTGCCGACATGTGACTTGATATATTGTGGGGATAAATTTAAAAAAATATAAATTGAATTTTTATCGTCAAGAGATCAACACAAAATTGTAGCTGAACTTTCAATAAAAGAGGACTTTATAGTCCGAAAGCTTTATTATTCAGTAAGTTAAAATTAAATATATTATCATATATTATAATATCAATTCATATTTAACCAATAATATATTTTTTTTCTACCAATAAATATAATATAATAGTTGAAGCAATAATATATCACTAGCAAGAAGCAATAATATGTTTCCGACAATTTTACCTTTTTCTTTATCTTTTTATGGCGCCAAAGGGAAATGTCTTATATTGTTAGGCCATCCATATATGTTGGAGAATTAAAATGTGAGGTAAATGCTGTTTTATAAATTGTTATTGAAAATCGAATTTGATCTACCTTACCTCGAAAGTCAACAATTAGCTTAGAAGATGAGGATTCTTTAATATTATATGAGGAATTACCAATGTGAGATTCTAACACATACACTTTCTAACATATGTACCCTTGCACACTTAGAGGTGAACATATAAAACGTGGATTAATATGAAACGGGTAATCTAAAACGTGGACTAATATGAAAAGGGCAATCTAACACTAAGTAGTCCATATTAGATATGAATTTGACCATGATATTATATTAAAAATGATCTTTGAGACTAAGGGTGTTTGGCTAAGCTTATTTAAAACATCTTATAAGATGTTTTTGGAGTTTAAAGATGTTGAATCTTATTTTAAAAATAAGTTGTTAAAGTGTTTGGATAAAATAAGATCTTTTAGCTTTTAAGATGTTAGTAATGTCAATATTGTAATTAAAATGGTCAAAAATGAAGGCAGATCTTAAGATCTTAAAAATAAATTGAGCGCTTCTTACTTTTCTAAAAAGAGTTTATAAGCTCCTAACATCTTATTTTTGAAGTTCATAAGATCTTTTTTGAAAAAATTTACCAAACACTTCATGACATCTTGTAAGCTTTTAAACATCTTATAAGATGTTTTTAAGAGCTTATTTACCCCCCTAACTCATCTCCAAAAGTTAGGCCCAAGCTCCATTTTAAATAGTTGATAGGAAGAAATAAATAATAGTGGTAACATATTCAGTCTTTAAGTTTGTGAAACCTCCTTTGAAGTATTCCGCCCCTCAAGTAGATCCTCATGTGATATATGCAATGAAGAAAAAAAAATTAGCATGCATCTTTTATGTGCATTAGTACAAAATGATATTCTTGTTATTTTTCTTTGATCTATTTCCTACTGAAAAAATCCTCAGATTTTTTGGGATGGGAGTAGAGAATTGAATTTTCCGATCAAAAAGAGGAAGAAATTATGAGAATTATCCTATAACAATTCAAAGAAATTCACATATTACTTCTTCAACTACATATATTGTTTAAAAACTCATTTGGAGAAGAAAGTCTTATGATACATCAGTTGAGAGAGCGAAGTGTTACTAAGTATTTTTTGAGTAGGAATATGTCAAAACGACTGAGTTTGTGTTAGAAACGTGCACTGTCATTTACACTATACATACTATATATTTTGATTTAATTAAAAATGAAAATTTAATATTAATGTAAAAAATAATTATAAAATGTTGAGGTCACATACTAGTTTAAAATAACATGGAAATTTTATAAAAAAGAAATATTTAGGAAGTATATTTAAATGCACAAATTATGGTTCAGTTACACAGCAAATTAAAGACATAGCAGAAGAAAAGTGTGTGGCGGCATTTTACCAGGATGCATTGATTAAACTAGGGTAGTTTTGAGGAAAAAAACATTACTGTCAATGTATGGGAATTTCCAATGCATTATGAGGAAAAACAATGTATACGTCGGGAAAATACAATATAATTAATAGTTAATTACTATTATTAATTTTTTTAAAAATATTTTACAAGTTTATCAGTAGAGACATGCGCCAGTTGCCCCATGTCTTGCATGGGAAATAGCTTAGCATTTCATTGTATCATGCAGACTATGTGCTAGGATGCGACGATACATATATTATATTTTACTTGTCACTCTGTATTTAATTTATATTCTTATAAAAATAAAACTATGTTCCTCAATTATGTGTTATTCAAATCATATTTATGTGTAAAGTAAAGTGAACAAACTTCTCTGGGTGGGGAAATTGAGCTTTAACTATACACTTGATGCGTATGCATAAAATGATTAACAGATAATTTTTATATATTAAGAGATGAAAAATGAACATTATTTCTATTTATATTTAATAATCAAATTATTATTATTATTATTATTATTATTATTAATTTAGGTAAAACACCCGAAATTATACCAATTAGGGTCTTACACATTATTACATAGAACATTTCTCAATGCAATATATATCCTATCTCTTTGGTTTTTGTTCACCTCTCTCTCTCTCCCAAATTATTTTATCTTTAATTTCTATCAGCCAACCTTCAATACATTTTTTTTAGTTCCATAAGTAAGTTATGATTAATTCAGTTGTACGAATTTAATTTAATGATTAGTGGTTTCTGGCTAGATCACAGGAAATTGGAAGAAGACAACAAAAGATTCAATTGAAAGAACATGAATGAGGCCAGTGGTCTAGCTCGCTATTTGAGGCCCGAGGGGCTAATATACATACTTATGTACGATAGATTCGATTTATCACGGGAAAAAAAGGAGGATTTTATATATATATATAAAATTGAAAAAGAAAAACACAGGCACTTGACTATAAGTTCACCGAGTGATACTTTCAACACCTATTTTGCAATGAGACTTTATCCCAAATAATAAGGAATGCAAAAATATTGAATAATAATAATAGTAGTAGTAGTTTTAGTGTAAGTAGTAATCAATAAGCCAAAATAAAGAGCCCTCGTGGATGTGATAACTAATAATTCAAACAAGTTGAAGTGAAAATATCATTTGCAGGGCTACATTAAGATGAAAATATTCACCATGGCCATATGCTATGGCGGCTTTTTCGCTACTCTCGTAGAAATCGTCCATCATTATCATTGTCGCAGTAAAATCGTAGCAACTAACTTTTTGCTATCACTATTTTTTATTAATATTAACCTTCAACCGTGATAATTATTCAAATTTCTCTTAATAAGCACCTCTGATCAAACAATTAGAATTCTTTATTCTAAATTGATGTTTAGTTCTTATTTATTAATATTAAACACATGTCTTTTTTTAAGGAGAAACATGTGTCAAGTGTATCAAATGTTTTATATAAACATACATGATTATGGCTATTATACATTTGGCATGCATGGGCATAACAAAAAAGATAATAAAATATAAATTGGAATAAATAATTCAAAGTGCTAATCAAGAAATTAGGAGTTCAAATTTATTATTCTTCTTCTTCTTCGATTTTTTTTTTTTTTTCCCTATCAAATAGTAGGCATATATGCACGTACGCCTTTGTTAGTTATTATACTTGATATTTATTTATGATATAATTGCTGATTAATTTAATAATATAATGAAGTTATTCTAGGATATTGAACTCTATTTCAGGGAAAAAAAAAATTAAATTACAATTATTAAGCAACATGCAGTTTTTCAAGGCAAACCTGGATTAAATCAAACCCAGAGAATAAGGTTAAGTCTGACGATTTTGGATCAAATTCCAATGATTTGTTAGTTAATATAATATTAGTAAAAATAATAATGTCAGATATTGCCTTATATTGGAATTTGGGCACCACTCATGGCATCAACGAGCAATTTCTTCGTAATTTGCAGCCAAAACCCCGTATTATTAGGCGCAATTAAGAGGAAAATCAGTAATTAATTAGGACAAATAAAAATGCCTTGGAGTACGGTATTTTTCTGAGGAATTTATGCCAAGGTTGTTGGTTTGACGACCTAAACATGACAAAAGAACATGACATAGGAAAAGTCTCATAGGTTTTGGAGCCTACTTGGTTGATAAAAGTATATAATCGTAATCTATGTATAATGTTGTCACGCATCACTACAAGAAAAAATAACAAAAGTGACAAAAAATTGAGTGGTAATATAAAAATTATCACTAATTCTATATAAATAATAATAAAAAATCATATTTTGTCACAAAAATTTTTTTTAACAAACTTAATAGTGACAATAATGTATTTATATTGTCACAATAGACAATGAGTGACATATATATAGTGACTACCTAGCGACAATGAAAATCTTGTCACTAAATTATAGTGACAATTTTTTTTGTCACTAGATTGTCATTATACATGTGTCATTAATTGTCTATAGTGACAATTTAAAATACCATCTTTTATCATTAATAAGCTATATAGTGACAATATTTAAAATATTGTCACCAAACTCATATAATTAGTGACACAATTAAAGTCATTGTCACTTAAAACCTATAATTAATGACAATTTTTATATTGTCACATATTTTTTTGTCACTCAAAATAGATTTTTTTGTAGTGCATATCCTTGACTAAATACATTAAATATTTAAGAATTCAAATTGAGTTTGATTAATTAAATATGAGGTTGTTCTTTCCCTGCAAGATGACACTTTTTTGTTACAAAGAATAATTTATAATGAATAAGATTTTATCTAAAATATGTAAAATGAGTCGAACTACCTCATATACCTGATGATTCTACTGCTCGACTTATGCTAGACCCAAGCTTGAATTTGTTGAGCTTGAGCTCTTCTTCAAGTCAAGTTTAAGCTCCAACGTCGACACTCAAAAGTTCGTGAGCTTTTATTTAATATATTTTTACAAATTTGTACATATTTAATCTAGTACGAATCAATAATATCATTACTTCATTAGCATTGATGTGAGATTTATTAATAGTTATATATATATATAATAGTATCACATTTACTTATTATTATTATTATAAAAATAAATTCAAATTGTATGTTAATTAGTTGATAACATACAATGGTAACATAATTAAATTATAATTTATAATAATATTTAAAATAAGAAAATTTTTTGATTAATTAAAATATTATGTCTGGTAAGCAAACTCGATATTGATAAATTTGCTTAGCTCGAGTTTAGTTTATTTTTACAAGCTCATCAAGCTCATCTCAATATATTTTATCAAGCTCGAACTAAAATTTTTTTCCAAGCTCAATTCGAGCTCATTCACCTCTTTATTCTTACACATTTTGTTGTGAAAGTTTCTCATTTGGTTAAGAAAAATATTTTAGTGGCGTGACTTAGCTACAAACAAGCTAAGCCCAATACGGGTAACGTGAGAAATAAAAAATAAATATTGAATTTATTTACCTTTTTTTGTGATGCACAAAATTATTCTTATTTGATAAAATGTGAAAAATATTGTTTTTCAATGATTTAAAACATTAAGAATATAAAAGATCACAAATTCTCGTAAATGTTAACTACCAACTTTTCAAGATTTTTTTTATTTCTAATTACAATATTCTCGATTTTTATAATTAATTTCTTTTGCATATAAAGATCACTTATTTACAAATCAGAAGCAATGCCAAATATGTTCTAAATTGAACTACACACTTGGGTAATTTGAGAACAATATTCTTGCACCTCTTGGTTATGCTTCATGAATTTATAATACATTTTTATATACCACGCAATTTAAAATTCAATTTATTTGTTGATTAAAAGAGTCAACAATTTATTATCCACCAAGTGCTAAAGTGGTTTCGCACTCAATACGAAATATTTTAAGTAGGGGTATCAAAATATCAATTGAGGCTTTTTTCTTTTTTCTTTTTTTTTTTCGGGCAGTGAACTCATCCTAGTCAATTTCGATAATTTATAGGCTCAAATTCAGTTCGTAAATTTATTTTTCTAACTTTCATCTACTCAAACACGCCCCACATTTTTTTATAATTTTTTCACATTTGATCTTCTATTCATTCTATATTTCATTTTTTATTTAATTATATGAATGCATGCCAAGTGTATTACATTCACATTCCTGTACTTTTATGAAAAACTATTTTTTATACTTAACATACATTTATTACATAAAATAAAAAACAAAACACGATTTTGGAACGAAGAATCCCAACCATCATTTTTTGGTCTTGTTTCGAGCTAAGCCACACAAATAAGTTTTTCTTAACAGAAGAAGAAACTTCAAAATGAAACGTGTAACTATGTAGGAATAAAATATTGTTTGCATGATCTGTATGTTCCTGTTTGTGGGTAGTCCAAAGTTTTTTGGGCCATGGCTTGGGATTACTCAAATTTTTGTATGGGCCATCGCTTGGGTTGATTCAAGTATGTTTTTATAAGTGGTTTAGACTTTAGATTCTTATGAACAAATATAAATGTCTCAAGAAGGAATTTATAATTTATTTACTTTTTTTTTTAATATAAAAACCCCAAAAAGAATGTATTTTATTTTGTTATTATTTTAAAAAGGGACCCACGGAGAAATATAGGTTCTACATAAAAAGAATTATACTTCTATCGAAAAGAAGTATTATAATTATACAAAATTTTCAGTTTAGTTGCACAAATGAATTATATACAAACTTGTTATGGTAATGCGAAAGAAATGAATAATATAAGACTACATGTATAACTTATATAAATAAATTTAAGTGTTTGTGATATATATACCATGTTAAAATATATTGAAACTCATTTTATAATTAAATTTACAATTTTACATTATATTAGCTCTCGTACTTTTTTTTATTAGGAGATAAATCATAATCAAGGGCGACTCTAAGTGAGTACAAGTGGGATCAATTGACCCCACTCAAAGAACTTTTAGAATATTTATATGTGTGTATATATATTAGATATTATTCAATATGAATAAATTTAATAATAGATGACCCCATTTTTTCATTGGTCATACTTTCTTTTTAAATATTGTCGACCCCCACTTGTCCACTTTCTTGTATTCTTTTTGTAAGTTCTAGTCCCAATTTGTCTTCTTCTTCTATTTGTTGTTTTCTATACTTTCTTTAATGCCGTATAATTTGCCCCAAAATTTAAAAGTTCTTGGTTGTTAGATATTGAATCAAGATAAATTTTCCATAGCCACTTGAATCAAGATAATCTAATCTTTCCATGTTTTATTATGAATTTTTGAAATTTATGTTATGTTAGAAATATTACAATTTAGTCATATTTTCTTTATACGAAATTTTTATGTAAAATTATGCAATAAGAAGTATTTAGTAGCATTGATAACGATAGCATTATGATATGGTTTCAATATATGAAAAATATTGAGTAAAGTATTTTAGTTTTTAAATATTATTTTTCATTAATTAATAATTAATATTTGATTTCAGTAATTAATATTTTTAGGATCGCCACTGATCATAATATATATATATATATATATAATATAGTGGGACAAATAATAGACACCTATATAATATCATTTTTATAATAAAAATTTATCAATAAAAATTAAAAATGATGAAATAATAATACTTCTAATTATAGAATCAAAAATAAGACTTTAGGATTCTACAAGGAGAGGAAAAAATACTTTAAACGTGTCACACTCATAACACAATTCAGATTCAGTCTCCTCACTTTTGGGACTCTTTTTTTTATTAACACCGAAAAGAATTCCAAATCCTTTCTCGGCCCGTTCCTTTTCCCTCTTTTCTTTCCCCCCAATTTTATTTTCTTCACACTCAATAAAAAACCCTAGCTTCTCTCTCGCTAAGATTTCTTCCTCCATTTTTTCCCTGTTCTTGTTAATTCGGTTGAGCAATTGGGTTTGAGAAATTATGGACGATCCGGAGCAGAATAAGTTGTTTGTTGGGGGCATTTCGTGGGAGACGACGGACGATGTTCTGAAAGAGCATTTTGGCAAGTACGGCGCCGTTTTGGGCTGTGTGATTGCTAAGGATCGGATTACGGGCAGCTCCAGAGGATTTGCTTTCGTTACCTTCTCTGAATCTTCGGCCGTCGATCGCGCCCTTCAGGACTCCCATCAAATTCTTAGCAGAACGGTGTGTTTTTTATTTTTTTCTACTTCTAGGGTTTTTGCTATCTTCTATTTTTTTTCCCTGTTTCCTTTGCTGAGAGGAGGTTCAATTTTTAGGGCATTTTAATGTATGTGTTTGCATTATCTTTTTTCCTGTTTTGTGATTATGTGTTTCTCAAAGTTTGAATTTTTTTTTTTTTGGTTTTTTCCTTTTTTCTT
>JACFYI010003840.1:542533-557315 GCA_014898755.1 Handroanthus guayacan
TTTTTTTTTTCCCGGATTTTGTGGTTTTTTTTTAATGTTACATTTCTTTGATTATAATGTTGAACTTTTTATTTTTATGTTTTGTTAGGAAAACTTTTTAATGTCATTTCCTTTTTCTTTCTAATTCGAGTTTGTAGACTTTTGGGCATGTGGATATTGTAGTTCTTTTGCAAGTTGGGATTTTTGGTTGGAATCTTGTTGCAGTTTTACCCATACAGCATCTACTGCTTGGTGACAAGGAAAAGATTGAATTTTGTTTTATTTGTTTTTCCTTTTTTTTTTTTTTTGCAGCTTGTATTCTGCAGTGTTATTTTTGGGTGCAGCTAACCACACATTTGATGCCTGTCTTTTGATTTTGCCTACAGTTTCTATGTGTAATTCTGATATTTCCCTCTCGTTTTTAGCTTTCTTCTCATTAAGAACTAATTTTTACAATAATGCTGATGAATGTTGGTGAGAACCTAGATGTTTGTTCAATTGCCGTTGCCTCAGCCTGATATGTTTGTTTTTTTATCTTTTACTTTTACCCGTAGTTGTGAAAAATCTCTAAATGTTAATGGTGTCTGTGCCTCCAGGATTATTATCTCTAAATTCTGTCTGTTATGTCGTTCAATAGGTGGAAGTGAAAAGGGCTATTCCGAGGAGTGAACAACAAAATCAACAACAGCAGAACAGGGGATTGAGTAGGAATAATAGTAGGACTAACGGTAGGAGCAGCGATCGTTTTAGGACAAAGAAGATTTTTGTAGGAGGTTTGTCCGCTAACTTGACTGAGGAAGAATTCAGAAGTTACTTTGAAAAGTTTGGCAGGATTACTGATGTAGTTGTGATGCATGATAATGTGACCCACAGACCAAGGGGATTTGGTTTTATCACTTTCGATTCAGAGGATTCTGTTGAGGAAGTTATGCAGAAGAACTTTCACGAGTTGACGGGAAAGCTTGTGGAGGTCAAGCGGGCAGTGCCAAAAGATGGGATTAACAGTAGCAGCAATGGTTATAATGGAAGGTCAGGTGCTGTAAGAGGTCCTAACTTTAACTCTTATCAGCAGGGGAGTTATCCGCCTTACAATACGAGATTTGGGTACTTCCCAACTGGATATGGCAATGTTGCTGGGTACCCATATGGAGCTGGAATGTTTGGTGGTGGTTATCCATCTGGAGCGTATGGTGGAATTGGTTATGGGCTCAGTCCAGTTGCTCCAAGGAGTCCTTGGACTCCTGCAATGGTCGGCATTAGGGGAAGTTTCTTACCTTATGGAAGTGCTACTCCTGTCTATCCGACCTATTTAAATGGCGGACCTGGAGTAATGGGTATGGCAGCGAATGGATATAATGGGATCCTGGGCAGTGGATTCGGTGGAAAATCGACGCAAATGAGCAGCGGAGATTCTCAAAATGCAGCCGAGTCAACAGCCTCTCGGAACGGTACAGATACTATAGATGCCAATTCTTTCAGTTCTAGCAAACAGAGTCAAAAAGGTAACGATAAGCCTTATCAAGCGACTAATTCAAGCTGACTAGTTGGCGTCTTGATTGTGGATATTGACATGTTAGAAATTACTCCCACTGACGGGGTTGGGTATCATTATTCCGATGTCCTTGCTTTAGATGTCTTTCTAATTCTTATAAAGATTGGTGTGTTCTCTTGTTTTTACTGTCTAATATTCATGGATTCAGGATTCAGTTATTGTAATATAATTTTTTTTCATATTTATCCTCTCAATGCTGCTTTCCCATTTACTGATAAAAGTGTTGCTCAGCCATGCTTGCATTTGATTATTACATCTTGTCTTGTATCACAACACGACCAGAAGTAGGTTTTCCTGAATGCTCTGATTTGATTTGTAGGCATCATATGGTTCTTTTTCTTTTTACTTTTCGTCGTCCCCCACCCCCCTCCCACCCCATTTAGATCCACTAGTTACCTATGTCCCCTGATTCCTCATCATATATTATTTTGCATCTGCAAGACGGAAGTCTCTGTGTTTTTGGGCTGAAAGGATCATTGCTATTTATCCAAGTAAACAAAGAGAGATTTTATTTTTATTTTATTTATTTTTTGAAGTATGCAAACTGATTGATTCAGTTAATCAGTTGGCTGGTTTTATCGGTTATATATGGATCTTATGGATTGGTATCCAACAATTACAACATCAGATGCGAAGGAGCATTATCCCTTTCCCAGTAGCATCAATTTCTCAATCATTGATGTAAAAGAAAAAGAGAAGAATCGAGGTTGATAGATCATAATCAGGTGATATCCTTTCAGTTGAGTGAATGAAATGAGTTGACTGGGTTTATGTGCACCGTACTCTACAGGCAGCTGTGGAGATGCTAAAATGGTGGTGGAAATATTTGGAGAAAAGCCTGGTCTGGTCTAGTGGTTACTCAAAACTACAGTCAGACGATTCCTACCCTTAGAATCATTCCATATTATCTATATTATTATTAAAAAAAAATGTTATTTTGTATCTAAAATGATCACTTAAATATCAATGTTCATAATTTCAATTTTTCCTCCATTATCAATCTGAAACAATATTTTAAATATTTGTGGGGACTGCCTGTAGTTTAGAAAATAATGAATGGCTTTAGACTTTTCCTTTTACTTTGTTCTGTGCCACTTGTTTTGGCCAGCCAACCATCTACAGCTGCCATGACACGAAAATACCACATTGGTATTTCAATAAAATTGTAAAATTTATAAAATATTAGTGACAATAATCATAGAAAAATTTTTGTATTGTATTTTCATAACTCACACCATTGCTTTCTAAATCCAAGACTATAGATAGTTCAAGTGGTTTATAAATTGACAAAAAAACAAAATACTACCAACCAAATGAAGTTAAGGGGTTATTGAAAAAATATTAAAGTTATTAATTTTCACTGCACATGACATTATTTTTTTTCTCTTGTATTTTATTTTGTACTACCTATCAAATTCAAAATACAAATATGACAGAATTAATTTTTCATGGCTAGTAGATTATTAAGGCTTTGGATTACAGTCAATTTCTTTTACAATCATACTCATTTTAAACTGAGTGGAAATTTTAAAAATAAATTTCAATATAATATAAACACTGAAAAAAAAAAGCCGCGGTACACAAATGACCCTTTAAAGTCTAAAACCAAATTCGTTTCCAGTTTTTTGTTTAATATAAAACTCCAACCTTGGAAAATTCGAAATAATAGAAATAAACATTATATATTTGGAATAATTCGTGGCCACAGTTTTGTTGTTCAAAGAAATCTTTTGAGACAACCCAATGGTGCCTCTGCTCAGCCAGGCCGCCGTTGGAGGCGGAGCGTTGCTCTCCTCCACCCACCAGTCCTCCATCAAATTCGTCCAACCCATCCCACCCCTTTTCTCCAAACGCCGCGCCAATTTCTCAATCTCCCGCCGCCTCAATCCCCTCACACTAGCTAATGCCGCGAACTCTTCCGGCGGAGCCACCACCAAGCCCTCGACCTCCTCCCCCTCCACCGTCCCTTTGGACGATGAGGGCTCTAACTCCAACTCTAACTATATCTCATTTGTGGGCCAAGATAAAGTCCCTCTTGAAGGCGTTATTCAGTTCGAAAAGCCCAACTCCAATTCCCCTCTCGCTAAATGGGGGTGAGTATATGATTTTTTTCCCGTTTGTTTTTTTATTTTCTGTTCTTTTGTATTCTTTGATTGAAACTGGATTGAATTGCAGTCTTGTGGCGGTGTTAGCTGGCGGCGATGTGGCGGCGTTGCTTTTGTTCGCCGCCATTGGGAGGTTTAGTCATGGATTCTCTGTTTTCGACCTCGAAACCTTCAAAACTGCCGACCCTTTTATTGCTGGTACCTCTTTCTTTTTCGTTTTTGTTAGAATCCCAAGTCAGAAAAATATAAGCGTCTTGGCCTCTATATATGGTTCTAAACAATGCTCACTTTGTAAGCTAATTTTTGAGGTTGAGTTAGCCAAGCTCTGTTTTCAACATAGTCCATTCCTGATGATGGGTTATTAATTATCTATTTCATATTATTCCATATTTCGGATGATTTTTCCTGGACAGGTGTCGTTTGGCATGTGGGGGTGTGTTAGAATCCCACGTTAAAAAATATAAGTGCCTTGACCTTTTTATATGATCCTGAGCAATTTTCACTTCATAAGCTAAGTTTTGAGGTTGGGTTAGCCCAAACTCCATTTTCAACAGTTTTTTCCTCAAATAACGATGTTATCACAATTGTTTAATCTTTTAATTATACCTTTAGATATATGTAGCATTGAGAAAATAAGTTGTAAAAATGGATTTTCTTTGTTTTTCTTTTTGAATTAGGGTGGTTTTTGAGTGCATACTTTCTTGGGGGATACAGTGAAGAAGGCAGGGGAAAGAATGGCTTTTGGAGGGCTGTTACTGCTGCTACAAAGTCATGGTCTCTGGGTATTCCGGTAACTCTTCTTGTCCTCTTTATCTCACTTTCAGCTAAACTGTATGCCATTATTTTACTTTTTAAACATCTGAAATTACATTAACAAAGTGAAATGAAGGCCTCCCTTTTATAGTTTAAATTTTAAATGGCATAAGTTAAGAGATATAGTCCAGGAGTAACTTTATGGAGGACCCATCAACTAACAAGAAAATGCAGAACTACTACCTCGATGATCATGTTAAGTCACAAAACAAGATGTAACATTGAAATTGTTGTATAAGATATGCTGTGGGAATATTACTCGCGAACTATTTGGTTTAAGTTAGGGGAAATGCTCTATATATCGTACGGAGTTCATGCTGTAATAAGATTAGTTGAAAATTGTTTACTGCATCAGTGCTGTTTGTGATTTTCTTTCCACAACTAGTTTGTAAATAGTTGCGTAGTATTTGGTTGTTTTGAAGCCTGTGTTAGTGGGGACAAGTTTGCCTGAGTAATGTAGTTTGGCAACCTTACGGGAGTGCTCTGAAGTTAGGCTTTAGGTCTGCCTAATTTGAGACCGGTGAAGATTGATCTGTTGCATGAACTTTTCTAAAGGGTAACAAATAAGCTTTAGACCTCGGATGAAATTCTTTAACAATGCCTTTATCCCTCGTTTTGTATTTCCCATTGGGAGGCGTTTAGATGTTGAAAAGTGTTTTAGAGAGTGTTTGGTGCTTTTGCTAGCGTATTATCCTTATTTGATGACTTGTGGGATTACTTTTTTAGCCAAATATCGTATTTAAAATATCAAAACAGTAGAAAATCACTTAGACACTGGCTATAGCTTTTTATTTTTTTTCTTGGTTTGTAGTTGCAAACATTTTCTATTTTTAGTACTAATTTCTTAACTTCTCTAAACGAAATCACTTCTTTCTAAATCAAAAGCAATGGCCAAACCCTCTATTATTTTAACAGGAGTTGATGATGTGACAATAAAGTACTTGCTTGATCAAAATACCCTTAATTGAAAACAAGATTACACAACTAAAAACAGAGGAGTAAGAAAATAGAAAAATGAGATTCTCTTACCGTAGGAGTGAGTTAGAGGCTGTTGTGTGTGTCTGTGTGCGTATCAGTGATTTCCATTTGTACCATGTATTATCTTCAACTTGTTACCCTTATACACTGCAGTTGGGATTAATCATAAGGGCAGTAACAATTGGGCATATACCACCAACCAACTTTATGTTAGTTACCATGGGAAGCACTGCTGTTCTACTTATAGGATGGAGAGCCCTACTGTTCAGCATCTTCCCTGCTGATAAGGGCAAGAAGAACGACGTATACAAACGCGGAAGCCCTTTTGAACTCTTTGAGGTATGTCAAACTTTACTCCGGAAAGTAAGCAAATATTTTGTGTTTATGACTCCTGTGTTAGTTTTTTGTGCTTCTCTTTATAATTCCTAATGAGGTATTTGAACCTATCCAGAGTGGGACAAGTTTCAACCTCATAAGTACTAAACATCTCTTAAGCCTGCACCGCCCCTTATCATTCCCTTTCGAAAGTTTCGCTGGAGCTTCAACCTTTTCAAATAAAACTTTAGGGGAAAAAAAAATCATCTTTTATGGGATAATTACTTCAACACCTATAAGGATTGGTCTAATTACATAAGTAACCAGTTTGGTTCAAGAAATTAGAATAAAATCACATGCTGACATTTTAGCTTACGAAAAACATAATGGAGCCATTATAATATTACAATTAAACCCCTTAAAAAGTTTAAATATGTTAAATTAAGAGCAGGATTACTTGTATTTTCAGTCAATATTTTAGATTTTTTAAGGAGTCTAAATGCAATGTTACACATGTCCTATTAAGTTTTCCATCAGGCACGTGTTAGAAATTTTCAAACCACATATGGTTTTCTTTGAATAGCTAAGCCTTAGAGGGGTGTCGAGGTAATTATTTCCTACATTATAAGGTTGCTCTTACAAATAACAAATTGTACTTCTCTAACCTCATTTAAATTGGTCACAGTTGCTTACATCGTTGGTGAGAAGATGGTGATTAAGATTGCTGCGCCATTGATCCTAACTAATTCCATGACCTTCTTCCTCCATTTGAGAAAAAGAAATATGTAAATGCAGAGGATGGTAATGTTTTTGTAATGATGTGTTCATATTTTGGTCTTGTGAATTTCTTATACTTGAGAAGATGGAATTAAGTTTCTAAAACAATGCACTCCTTGTATTATTAACAAGCTTGTAAAACTACTTTGGTCATTTATAACTATGGAATGCATTTTCTATAACTTGTTGAAATGGTTTTGGAACCAGGAAAGGACCTTGACCATTCTTTTACAATGGTGGTGTTTATAACAGATTATGCAAATACATATATTTACGTACTTTTGTTGAATGTTGAAAAAGGTAAATTATAATTAGAAGTACTTGATGTTTTGTAAATCCATTATAAGCCAACCAAAAAAAAAAAAAAATATTGTTTAGAATTTCAGCTATTTTTTCCCCATTTGGTTATTCTTTCGGAATGATTTATAATACCTCATAGATAGAGATTACTGTACATTAATTTTAAAGACCTTAAAGCATAATTGGAGTTTTTAAACAGTTAAAGAAAATAGCAGTTTATAATCAAATAAGTACTTTTTTAGTAGTTGCAGGCACCACCTATTTGGATAAAAGACTTTCAAAGCCGGATAGTAAATTGTGGGCTCATGGTTACTCGTCTTTTCTGTGTGCTGGCCTAGCCCAACCCAATATAGCGGGCCCAAGACTATCAAAGTAAACGTGGGCTAAGCCCACTCTAATTTGCTAACTGGCTTGTCGTCCTAGAATATAAACGGGTCTTGGCTTTCGTTTAATGGGTTGTGTCATGGGTCGGGCGAAAAATGACTGATGAAAAGCGTAGGAAAAATGAGTGATATTGAATAATTCAATGATATTATGTGTACTCTATAAGACAACATAAATTATATTAATCGCTTTTTTTACTATTTCATACTTGTATGAAATATTTTTGTGTTGGGTTGAAAATATAATCTTTTACTTTTATATGTGAATTTTTTAGTTGAATAATTTAGTATACCCAACTTTAAAGTTTAAAGTAAACAAGCTATTTAGGTATACTCAAGTAATGGATTTTGAAATTGATAAATTGCAAAAGCATTGCTGTTGTTTTAGGGAAAATTGCCCCAATACTCCCTGAGATATTGTTTGATTGGTTTTGACAAATTACAGTAACACTTATATTGTTTATTCAACTGACGGAAAATGTAAAGGAGTTATAGTCTTGGGAAGCTTGAGCATGCAAGATTAATTGGGTGTCCACTTGTAATATGTCAATTAATATATTAAATTTTCTAATAGTGTGATTGTAATATTATAAAAATTTCGTTAAATTTTTCACTATGCGAAATAAGGGTAGGAGTGTTGCAATTCTTCAGATCATGATCTTTTATTTTGTAATTAGGCTAAATCTCAGGAGATGTAGAGGTTATTATCCCTCTGTGTTGAATCGTTTATACTCTTGTGACATTAGACAGAGGTCATGCGATAGTTGCAATTTGGCATATGCTTGTGTCATAGAGACATCTTACAAAATGTATTTAGAGATTGATTAGATAATAACAAATCCATTCGCAAGATAGTCCAATATCAAATAACAAGCAATTGAATATAAATGGGGTGTTTGCAACAACTTTTTAGAAGTACTTTTCACATTGCAATTTTAATTGAGTCATTTTCTAGCATTTGAAAATATTATTTTTGCTTCTAATTTTTTAAAATTAAGCTGAGAAAAACTATAAGTTAGAAGCAATTGTGTCCTAATTTCAGCATTTTTTCCCCCATACTTTTGACTTTTATTATCAAAAAGGGCTCTTAACTTTTATTAGACCTTTCGAAAGAGCTTTTTCTATCGTTTTTCATTTCTAAAAAAGAAAAAAAAAAAAAAAACAGAAAAAAGAACCCTCCTCCCAAACAATTCCTTGACATGTTGCAATTAATTCAACAAAGTAAATGATTAACCCACTAAATGCCATTAAGACCTCAACTCCTGGAGTGGGGTTTATTACACATCTGTAAGAACCAGGATGTCTTAGGTCTGCCAAATAGCACAGCTTAGCTACGCTGTAATGCTGCAATTTTGTCAACAAATATATACTGTAATAATTAAGTCTAGCTGTGAATGGGATCTTTGATTCTTGAAAGAGACACCAATCACAAATTCTTTGATTGATTTTTCTTTTTTCTTTTCAAATTTTGTCAGAAAAAAGAAATAAAAATTAAATCAAACAGTTTGACTGATAGGCCTTTCTTTTCCATTCTGATTGATTAATCACATCATCACCCTATATATCTAAATTTATCTGCTGCCTCCTCTTGTCACGCAGGGCTCCCCAAGTCAAACGTCTGAATTTTTTTCATGGCTAGCTAGGTAGTTGTAGTGGTAGTAGTACTAGCTAGAGTCATTTTTTCTTGGATAATCGTAGGATTTTTGATGCAACATATTTTGAAATATGGCGTTTAATCTTTCAAATTCAGTCAGTGTAGGATTTTAGGATTCTAGGTTAGGATAAGGTTTGTTTGGAAAGAATTGGCTTGATGTTACTTGTACCAAATTATGAAGTTCAAGAATCATATGCACACAAATTTAAGTGGCTTGAAGAATTCGTTGATATTAATGAGAGTTTCTTGTCTTTCAAGTTAACATGAATGTTTTTGCCAAAAAGTCCTTGCCCTAGTGGCAAGGGAGATTTAATAATCAAAAGATCGTGAGTTCAATTATTATCGTTGTGTATTAATTTTTTTTATTTATAATAAATAGTAGTTTTGTTTAACGTTTTATAGTATAATAGCATTTTTTAGAGAATTTTTTTTGTTAGTTATTGATCTATTAAATGTTATTAATTTAATTCGTTGATGTAAGGGTTGGATTATTAGTTATTTTTCTAAAAAAGTTAAACAACTATCTCACCCTGTAGATATTTTTATTTGTCCCAAATTCGCAAGTAATGAAAAAAAAATATTAATATTTATAGAAATTAAGTGCATTGTATATACTCTAGGCGGATTGGAAGATCTAAGTTTCAAATATTAAAAATATAAACTAAAACATTGAATGCTAAATATCTTAATCAAATTTGATTTTGGTATTTGAGTCTATTCTAGCATTGACAAGATACTTTGAAAAATTTGTTATATTATAAAAATGAAATTCTTAAATGGATAAAATGTTGTATGTTATTCAATGAATTATTGGATGAAAGAAAGAAATCATGTGAAATGATTCATCTTCTGTTATTTAAAGTTAGGGTTAGTTTACATTTTCAAAGTATACCAACAAGTTGGGAGCAGTTTGGCCAAGATCTGCCAAACAAAACATGAGTCAATCTAACTAAATGGAAGAGTATCTTCTTACCCATCAACCTAAAAAGAACTTAGATCATGTCATATTTTATGTACTGTTTTTAACACATGACAAATTTTATTAATTATCGTGAATAGACATAATCATATATCCGAATCTAATCTTTAGCTACTAACTACGTCTCACTTTCTCTTATTATTTAGATTGATTAAATACTAATTTCAACATCAAAAAATCTCCATAGAGTCATTTTCTACAACCTTAATGCTCTTCTATAGCTTTACGTCTTATGCAACCTTGAATTATTTGTATCAACTTGCATCAACCAAAAGACCAATCCGGACCAATCCGACCCAAACCTTGTTCAAAAAATCACTCCCAAATCCAAATCATAATTTACTCCAAAATTTTCAAATAGTTCAAAAATATTTCAGCAAGAAAACTAGAACAATAATGGGAGGAAGCTTTTCCAATAAGGCAAATTACTTTTCACCACATTTAGTTTCTCAAAATGAGATACTTCTTACAGGCAAAAGAAGGTGACATGTTTGCCCTCAAAATTTCCAAACACAATTGTATGGAAAGAAATGTCCATAGTCTTGTAACCATTTATAGACAACGGAAAACTGGACAACAGTGAAGTCCATTACTTCACAATAAAGTGATATATTTGTTTAATTTACTTATCGTATTTTCAAGTTTCAATTGGAAAAAAAGACCCCACATTTTTTTGGGTTTTATTGGGACAAAATTTGAGCATAAAATGGTTGAATTGTTTTTATGGTATAAATATTATGTTTCTTAGGTTGTTACTCTATTTGTGTTAAAGAGAGGGCAGTCAATTTATCTACTCTGAGATATGAAGAGGGGAGGAGATCTAAGGTGATTGTGACTATACAATTTGGCTTGGATGGTGACCTATCATTGATGGTTGGGAAAAGATAGAGATATAAGAGGTTTTTGTATTCTTTCAATCAACTACAACCAGATACTCCTAATTAAGGCTGTCTTTTTCAAGGTGGTATTTGTAATAAATTATGCAAACATAAATTTTTTTTTTACTTTTGTTAAAACTCAAAAAAAATTATAATCAAAAGTATTTTGCACGGTACTTGGAAACAATTAAAAATTTAACGTAAGTCAGCAAAAAAGTATTGGTGCTTGAAATTATAATCGCTTATTTTTACTAGAAATAGCTTATAGCATCTTTATGAAAATATAAATGATTATTGATTAATTGTAGATATTTTATAGCATAAGTAGAGTTCCTTAACATTCAAAAAGAGCTTTTAGGAGCTCATAATCACGTGAGTGCTCTTTAGAATCAATTGCAAGCATCAACTATATACCAACTATTATGGGATGCTTTCTTTGTGCATATAAAATTTTATTTTTTGAGTGTTTTTTTTTCTAAATTAATGAAAAATAAAAATATAGTCCTTTTGATTTAATAATGTGTATGAGAAATGATAATGAAGGAGAAAAATAGTTGTTGAAGGTTGAAACTAAGGAATTGAATTGAAGTGTATGTTATGTGTATTTGTCATGTCGTAGTTAATAAATTGAATCGAAAAAAAATATATTATCAAATATGAAACTTTTTTTTTTCCATTTCTTGAATATGCATAAATTCGGATTTTCAAATTCCAACGTTATGTACTTATCAAAAAATTCCAACATTATGTAAGAAGCCATCGGGGCTTTATTTGTTTTAGGTTACAAATAAAGTTAAAATAGGATAGAAGCTAAACAAGATAGAAGTAATGAAAACACCACTTCTTTCTACTTCAATTTTATTTTCTCTCTCTCGATCGTTTAGTTATTTAAAGAGTTCTCATAAGTTATTTTTATAATTTTTTATTACTAAATTTTTAAAAATCGAAATAATAATTTCACATTTTCTCATTCAAATCCATTCCAATTTGATGCAAACAATATCCTTATTCTACTTTTTACTCATTCCCCACTTTTACCATTAGTTACTTTTTCATTATTTCTAAAATTAATTAGTTTTTCAAAGTAAAAATTATCATGAGCGTACAATCACTATAACTTTTTCATCCATCAATAGCTTACTTACTCTATGTTTTTAAAATATTTAATACACTTAAAATATATTTAATAGAAGGAACACGAAATATGTGAAATCTCATTTTGAAACAGAGAATTTTAACCGTTGAATTTAGGGCTGAAGATGAAGAGGTTTTACTCCAAGTTTCCAAGAAAAACAAAATGTAAAAGGGAATAATAATAATAATAAAAAAAAAAAAAAAGAAACAGGAGCTGTGAAACAGAAAGGTGGTAAGATCAGTGAGCCATATAACAGAGTACTATTTAGTGGGTGGGGGTGGCGTGGGTTGGCGTGGGGGTGGGATTGAAGGGTTCAGACTTTTCAAGACCTGTTGTCATTCTCAGATGTTAAGGTAGCAATGCATCACTGACCATTCACACTGTCCACACACATACAATTTCTTTTCCTTTACTTTAATTCCTTTATTTATTAATTTATATTTAGGAGAATTTCATTTTGACCCTTCAACAATGGATGTATCACTTTGCCTACACAGAATTATGAAAATATACAATTCCTCTCCTCTAAATAAGATAATGTATTTTTTCTATTTCAATTTATTTTTCTTGGTATTTTTCTTTCGACCTCAAAATCCTTAGACCAAAAAATTATAAATAGGTTAACTTTTATTCTACTTTGAATAATTAATACTTTGAGACAAATTTTGTCTTTTACGCAAAAACAAGTTTATCTGAAAATCAACATATCTAAATAAGTGCATAATATCTCTTTGAACATGCGTAACTTTTTTTTTGTAAGAATCCTGATAGATTTTCAAGGGAAGAAATGCCTCCTCATCAAGAGAGACAAAGTGACGAGATCAGTATGTTTTTCTACCAAATATAAAAAAGTTTCCGTAAACTTAATTATAAAACAAAAGATGGACATGCAAATTGAAAGAAGTCGGTAATGTTCATCTCATTCTGAACATCTAAACTTGTAATTTACTTTTCCTGTTTATTTACTTTCCCTACAATGATTAGTTCACTTCCACTAGTATCATAACTATTATATTTAAAATAATTAAGAATAAAATTTATTTATTAATTAAATTTACTTTCCAATAGTAATCAATGTAGAATTTCCAATTATAGCTATATGTGATTGATCTAATTTCTATTAACTGTTTTATATTATATTACTATTATATTTTCCCACTCGAAGGGGCCAAAATATATATTTATATAATTTGAGGGGGTAAAATCTAATTATTTGTATATGTTGAAAGGGACAAAGTGAAATTCACCTTCATACATGATATATCCGTACAGGGCTATAAGCTGATGATCTTCACTAGATTTTGTTTTGGATTTTGCGTTCGTCCTCTGCTCGTGAACCCCTTTTCTCTTTCTCTTTCTCTCTCTACGTATACATACATATTTATTATTGTTAGTATTTTCTTGTTAATTAGTACCTTTCAGTCATTTATTCTTCTATACATCATCTGCTCTGTTTCTCTGTGTGTGTGTGTGGGTGTGGGTGTGTGTTCTGTACACACAGTAAATGCTGAACTGTTCTGCAGCTCTCATCTCATGCATACGCATTGCTTTCCCTGTCCTTTTCTATTCATTTACAAATCATTAATTAATTTTGCATAAAATTAATGTTTTCAAGGGGCTGAATATTCAAATCTTTGATCCATATATCAACGGATGTCAAAACGGGTCAGCCGACCCGTTTATAAAATTTAAGTGAGGTGATTGTAACCTGTTCTGAGGCTGGATCATATCTTGGACCTGAGCCATTAGTTAGCTTGAATCGAGATCTTCTAGGACCCCGATATAGTCCGATTCTGAATCAAACAGTATAAGTCTGATTAAATTCATGAAAATTTAAAAAAAAAAAAAGGAAAAATGTGCAAATTTGTAGTGTAAATTTTAGTCTAAGCCAGTTTAGGCCCGAACCTATGATTAGGAGGCTGGTTATGGGCAAAGCCTCCTAAGATGCATTTTTGGCTCGGACCGACCTGCGTATGCCTTGAACCATTTAAGTTCAGGCTACACGGTTCTGCAACCCAAGATTTATCCATATGAATTGGAAATATCATAATGAATTTATGTAGAATCTATACCCAAATTTTACCCATATATTTATTCATACTCAAGTATTACTCATACACCATAACATTAATTTTAGGTGATTGAAAAATGGAATGGTGTTGAATACGTAGATCCAATACTGGATGGTATAGAGTAGACCCAATATGTCTACATATCCAATAAGTTTTAGGTAACATAGAAGAGAGTAAAATATTGTGTTTTATTAGTTGAGTGGGTATTTCACGGTGTAGGTTTGGGCATAGTATTTTCCTATCCAATCCAAGGTTTAATTATAGAAATGTGGGTAAGCTATACCATGTAAATGCGATGTCACTCACCTTTATCGCTGTACATGAAAAATTCGACTAAATTGAAATATTGTTTCATCAACATTCATGGTGGCGGACTTACAATGACCCCATGTTTTGCTTATGTTGGAAGTGTAATTCTTGATTTAGTTTATAAATTGTTCACAGTTCGATTCATTTTTTGTTCTTTTTTTTTTTCAGCATCAATGTGACAATAATTTGATGCCACTAAGCCCTTTATGTCTATTGACAAAATTGGGCATCACCAAATAATATAATAACTCTTTTTTTTTTTATTGGTAATACTATAATTGAATATGATTAAGTGTTTTATAGTTGGTGACAAAATTTAGCATGCCTTTTTTTTAAAAAAAATTATTCATACAACAAAATGACAAGTATATTGTCAAATCTACAATTAGCAAAAGCAAAATGAAAATTCTGACAGAAAAAAGTGCAAAGGTGAGATTATGAGAAAGCGGATTTTCTTTTGTAGGTAGCAGGCAGTTCATATACAACTGCATTTTCTTAATTTATAAAGAGTGTAACTGTAACATTGACATTATCCTAAAAAAAAAAAAAAAAA
>JACFYI010003840.1:561070-573686 GCA_014898755.1 Handroanthus guayacan
ATATTTGCATAAAGAAAGAATTGTAAGACTTGTATATAAGAGTTGAGGTATGAGCATTGTTTGGCTGGAAATGATAAGAGAAAAAGCTGTAGTGCATGAAGTGACCACTGGACGGCCAGATCTACAGCACCTTGTCCCTCCATCAAATCTATCCATTGATCCATCGTGACTGTAAATTTAAAGAAAAATTTGTTTATACTGTCTTTCTGACCTTTCTGTCATCCCATTGGCTCTTTAAACCACCCCCACTAGATTGAGGCCAGCTAACGGTGACCAAGACCCACAAAACAACACGTTTTAGAGTGTGTGAAAAAATTCTTTTATATTATAAGTTTTCTGAAAATTATAAAAAATAATCTGCAATCTAATAAGTAACGGCTGTTTTTGAGATATTGTAAGTTGTTTCCAACAAAAATATAATAATTATGATCTTTTTCGAATGTTTAAAAACCTATGTTTACAATGAATTATTTAATGGTCTAAAAAATAATTACTTTTATGTATAATATGATTTTTTTCTATTTTTAACGAAAATAGGTAATTATGGGTTAGTCTAATATATTGTAAACACCACCTTAATATATTTTTATTTGATTTTCTTAAAATATTTTCTTTTTAATTTGTATGCTTTTATTTGATCTTTATCAAAAAATGCCCTAAGTTAACTATCTGTATCTTTTTTTTTTTTTAAATAAATATATATATATATATATATAACTTGTCATTGTGAATAGATAGATTGTGGATTCTAGTTCCATACGAGATAGTTGGAGATAGGTCCTAGATTCTAGTCCATGGGGAGTGGTTGGACTAGCAGCCTTGTTAAGTTTTCCCTTTTTCTTTTTTCTTTTTTTTTATTTAAAGCGAAAAATATCTATATATGACTCTAAACTCATTGCTTCCATTAGTACTATCATTTTATATATACAAAAGTATAATGCATGTATATCCATACTCTTTATAAGGCACCAATTGCTTTCGGTATGTTTTTATTTTATTTTTCTAAGATTCACTTGTTGTTTATCATTAAAATGTTTAAATGTCATAACTACAACTATATAGATATCAACCACGCACTATATAATTTCGTAATTGTATGTCTATATGTTATGAATATTTTCATTATTGATATACACGCATCAAATATGAAACAAATATTAGAATATATTAATTATGCTCTGATCATTAAATATACATGCATACAACATCTTAAGTGGTGTTGGTAACAAATTATACAAACATATAATTACTTACTTTTATTGAAAACTATAATTAAAAAACAAATTATAACCAAAATTGCTTGCTATACAAATACGATCAAATAATTCACTGTAAGAAGAGTTTTCAAACACACACACAAAAAAAATAAAAATAAAAATCATAATCATATATATGTGTTCGTACTAAAAATGACTTACAGTACCTCGTAAACAAATTATTGTTGATTATTCGAAAATTTATAGTCTAAACATAATTTTCATATATTCGAAAGAGCTTTATACAACTTATAATCAGATAAATATTTTTTATGATTAGTGGAAAACATCATGCATCTTAATACGAGACCCTACCTAATTAATAATACGGTAATACCGACACTTATACCTTAAGAAAACGGCAGCTCAGCTTTGGCATTCTTGTGGCTGAAAGAAAAGTTAATGTTTACACTTATTATAAATGCAGGGTTATCTGCAAAATCCTTCAATTGTTATTATCAAATCCTGGGTTTAAGATACAGAATTTGTAACTGTAACAAAGTAAGTTTTACCGAAAGGACAAAAAAAAAAAAGGCCACATTCTTCCTTGCTTACATATACATATCCACACATATATACACAGATCCCCATAGAATGCTACCCATTTCCCAGCACATGTTTGCTTTGCTGAAATTCATTCTTTTTGTTTCGTTTAAAGGGACCATTATATTGTGGATGGGTTTGCATAGATATTAGAGAGAGAGAGAAATAGAGAGAGAATCTTATTTCTCTACACAAGTATTTTTCTCTTGTGTTTCATGAGAGTTTCTGCAGCAAGACTACAAAAGTTAAGATTGAAGTTAGGTAGAACATGAAATGATTACTCTATTTTCTCCCCAATCATTGACTTCTCCTTGAGCATATATATCAGTAAGGAAAAAAAGCAAAAAAAAAAAAAAAAAAAAAACACTAGTGTGTGTGTTGTGAGCGTTTTTGTGGGAAGAATTATGAAGTCCATGAACGACGAAAATGGCGATATCAATAACTGGTTGGGATTTTCTCTTTCACCTCAGTTGAAAATGGAGGCCAATAATGCTCCAAATACTTCTGCGAATTTCTATCTTCCTTCCTCGGCTGTCTGTTATGGTGAAAATGGTGAATTTCAGTCTCCTTTATCAGTTATGCCTCTTAAATCTGATGGCTCTCTTTGCATTTTTGAAGCCCTCTCTAGATCACATTCACAAGGTTGGTTTTTTTTTTTTTAAATATCATTTTTGTCTGTTTTTTACTGTCTAACTATGGCTAAAGAGCCACTGTAAAACATGGTATTTGCAGTGATGGCTAATACTTTCACCATGACTTTTAGTCGTTCAGAACATATTAGCTACTATATTTACCATCGTCATAGGACTACTAGCCATAGTCGTAAGATTTTTTTTTTTTTGTTTTTTTTTAAGTTACTTTGTAGTATGAATACGATTTTTTAGCTGCGGTAAAAATTTCTGTTGTCGAAAATCAAGTTCTTGTAGTGATTTTCTATTTCTTTTTCTTCTGGTTTTGATTTTTTTTAATTTTTTTTTTTTTTGGTGTCATGAAGGTGTGGTGCAAAGTTCAACTCCAAAGCTAGAAGATTTCTTAGGAGGGGCAACAATGGGGACACATCAATATCTAAGCCTAGACAGTACATTTTATAACCAAGGTTATTATTCTTCTGGGATTAACTGCAATGGTCTCTACCAGACAACAAATGAAGAACATAACAACACGCAGATTCCTCCAATCTCTGAAATCCCATGTTTAAAGACATGGATTGATAACATTAACAACACAAACATGGTTGAAGACAGAGGTAAAATGGGGTGTAATGATTTACAATCTTTGAGCTTGTCTATGAGTCCTGGCTCACAGTCAAGCTGCATCACTGCTTCAAGACAGATCTCACCTACTGAAACTACTGACTGTGTTGCCATGGAAACTAAAAAGAGAAGCTCTGAGAAAATGGGGCAGAGGCAAACTGTTCATAGGAAATCTATTGACACATTTGGACAAAGAACATCTCAGTATAGAGGTGTCACCAGGTAATCATCATTATTACTTTTTTTATTTATTATTTATTATTTATTTTTGATGATAGTTCAATGATGCTTAAATTTCTAGCCCCCACTAGTTTCGTAATTTTCAAGATTTGGTATGCTAATAGTCAGAAGTTTTGATTCCTTTTTTTTTTTTTTCTTTTCTTTCTTTTTCACCCTTCCCTTGGGTTTCTCTGTCTATTTCCCATTTTGTAAATAATACTTCCATTATTTGTTTTCCCCACAGGCATCGTTGGACGGGTAGGTATGAAGCTCATTTGTGGGACAACAGTTGCAAGAAGGAGGGGCAAACTAGAAAAGGAAGACAAGGTTAGCCAAGAAATAACACAAGCTTTTTGTTCTTCTGCACTATGGTTTGCAAGGATGGTCGCGAGATCAGAACGAAGGTCACCATTCTGATTTCTTTGCAATATTGTGGAATGGTCTTGGCCATTCCATGCATTTTTCAAAGTATTAACATTTGTCAAAGAAAAAGGGCTAAAATATTAAAACGCTGTAGTCCGACAATTCGAATTGTTACCCTATTCCAGACAATTTATTGATTTAGAGCATTAGTTCTATCTAAAGCCATAATATACCAGAGAGAAGACCGTTAGATTTTTATATTATATTTATATTTATTTTTATTTTTATATTTGATCGGTAACTCTTTTTGATTTTTATTCTAACTATTGATATAATTATGTTGTTTCTTTGGTCCGGAAATGCTGTTCCCATCAAATCACATGCTTCTTCAGTCTATCTTGGTAAGAATTTATTTACTTTTAACGAAGTAGGAAAAATCATTAGCGTAATGTTGAATCATTAAGTTATAATTAGCTATATGTTTCAACATTTAGGAGGATATGACATGGAAGAAAAAGCTGCTAGAGCATATGATCTTGCCGCTCTCAAGTATTGGGGCCCTTCTACACATATCAACTTTCCTGTACGAATTTTCCATTTTTAGGTGATATTTTATTGGGATTTATGTAACTTCGTAGATTTATATGTTTGCTTCCTTTTTTTTTTTTTTTAAACAGTTGGAGAATTATCATCAAGAACTAGAGGAAATGAAGAACATGAGCAGACAAGAATATGTAGCCCACTTGAGGAGGTGAAACATCTTTGAAATCAAACAGAAGAAATTAAAATTTTTTTTTGTCTTGATTCTTACATTCACTGCTGTTTTTTCAGGAAAAGTAGTGGATTTTCTAGAGGGGCTTCTATCTACAGAGGAGTCACAAGGTCAAATTTTAATTTCCATGCCAGATATATATGTATTTTTAATAATTCAAAAAAGGGATCGATCCCATCATTCATCGTATCTTTGGGATTTGAACTTGCAGCCGATTTATTTGTAGAATTTGTGAGGGATCGATCCCATCATTCATCGTATCTTTGGGATTTGAACTTGCAGCCGATTTATTTGTAGAATATGGCACAAATTACATTTGTCCTCCAAATCGGCCTCCCTCGGATCACCGATCCGGATTAACTGAGCTCTACGAAAGTTAGAATTATATATTCATTAATCAATTAAGTTGTTAAAAGTAGGGTTGTTTCTTGTTAACAGGCATCATCAGCATGGAAGATGGCAAGCTAGGATTGGTCGTGTTGCTGGCAATAAGGACCTCTACCTGGGAACTTTCAGTAAGTTGTCGCAATTCTTGAAACTTTTCAGATTTTAGACATGTAATTTCAGTATCAGAGGTTTCATCTTGTCTACAATTGGCATATAGAGGGTTTTTTAAGAATGCTTTTATTACCATCTTTAGCTATTCAAAAGTGTTTTGGAGAGTATATGGTTAAATAGACTTCTGCTTTTACCAATGGGAATTTAAACTAAAATCCACTGAATTATTAATGTACTTTTGAGAATAACATATTAATTTAAATATTAATGGTATGAAATATCACTTATTTTTACAGATACCTTTGTCAACTTTTTACCACTAAGTTCTCAATTTTTCTACATCATCACTTTATTTGGAAGCAGAAGCAATGTCTTTTGCAAGAGCTTTTACATTTTGGTGAAAGAATAACTTGTCACAAAAATTGTAGTGAAGAGTTGGAGTGCTCGAAAATACAAGTTAATTGCTTTTAACTTTTTTCTAGGTATAACTTCAGAAAATTAAAATTACAGATGTAACGTAAGACACTCTAAAACAGTTAAAATTTGAAAATCACTTTTTCAAAAATTGCTTGCAAGCACACCCCCACAGTACATGTGAATTATTGCTTACCACCTATTAGATTCATGGGCCATTGAAGGCCTCAATCTTATGTCCTTTTTGACCCTGATAAGCTGCCCTTTTTCTGAATGATGCTTTTGTAAGGCTGATATTCATACAGCAACTTTGACTGTACGTAGCTAATTTTAGTGGGACTTGAACTTTTTTAAGGCTGTTACCATGAAACAAAACGTTAAAGAGAATAAAAAAGGCCTTTCTTACATGACATTCTTGAACTAAAATACATTCTTTTTGCACCAAATTTTCAGGCACACAGGAAGAAGCAGCTGAAGCTTACGACATAGCTGCAATAAAGTTCCGGGGTGCCAATGCTGTCACTAATTTCGACATATCTCGTTACGACGTGGAGAAAATCATGGCAAGCAATACTCTGCCCACCGGAGATATAGCACGACGGAATAAGGACTTGAAGCAGCCTAATGCAGATGCCCCCATCGACTACAATGGAAAAACGGCTCAAAGAAGTGAAAACAATGCCTTAATGGTGCTACATAATCAAGAAAATGGTGCAAGTTATCAAAATCCTCATTTCTCGGTGGCGCTTCATGATCTGATCGGTATTGATTCGAATCATACGGTTGTGGATGAATCTACTACTATGAATACTACTACTGCTGCTGCTACTACTGTGGGACCCCACTTTTCGAATGCGTCGTCATTGGTTACGAGTTTGAGTAGTTCCAGAGAAGGTAGCCCTGATAAATATGGTGCCCCCGTTCTCTTTGCAAAGCCGAGTTCTTGGATTCCAACGGCTCATTTGCCGGTTTTTGCTGCTTGGAACGACACTTAAACTCGTTTCGTGGGAAGTTTTTTGCATGGGATGAAAAAGAATGAAAAGAATGTGGGATTTTGCTTAGCTTTTTCTGTAATGGTGGACGGACAGTGGTGGGATCCAGTTATCTATTTGTAACTCAAAAAAGAACCTTTTTTAGATCAAGATTTTGCCAAATGGAGGGAATGTTATCTCTCATGATTAAATATTCTTGTGTATGGTTGAATCTGCTCTCTCTTTATCTTCCTTTACTAAATTCATTTCAAGTACGAAAATTAAAAATAAAAATTAAAAAAAAGGGAACAGCTTATGTTTCCCAATAATTCCAAAGGGCTAAAGCTTCTTTGACCACACTATCAAAATGCATTACATAATCATGGCTATTTTCCTTTTACTTCTTAGAGCTTTCCCCAAAGTTAAGAGACATTCCTTACCATAATTCAAAAGCTAGTGGAAGCATGGATTCTTTTGTAAGGGTAGCTTTTGGATTCATGGGGCATGATTAGTTATGCTTTTGTCTCCTATTTTAAGTTGCACTAATAGCTTAAAAATTGAACTTGTTACCTTTTTTTAACAATCCCACTTGGTGGAAAGCAAATTTATGTCCCGATATGGCACTTACACTGAACAATCATCATTTTTCCATATTGTGCATAGAAAAAGACGTACATGGGTGTGTTTTATTTTCTTGATTAAAAGGATCAAGTTCCATTTGTTTGTAGAATGTGGTTCAATTTACGTTCGTCCCAAAACTATACTTGTTTAGATCATAGGCTCGTATTTACTGAGCTCAGCGAACATGCGTGCATGTTTCTTATTGTGTTGCATGTGTGAGGTTAGAAATAGTTTGAGTCTTCAACAAGAATGGAGCTACGAATTTTGATTGGGGGGAACCTAGTTCTTCAAATATAAATACTTTTGATTTATTTTATCGTGTATATATATATTATTAATATATGAATATTTTTTATTGAGTGGAGGCAAATTTTATATTCTCAATGTGCAACTTTATTAATTTAGGAGTGGCAAATTGGCAATTTTATTTAAACTTACGTACAAAAATTAAAAATCGAAATTTCAAAATTTTGACAGGGACAATTATACCCTCCTTAGTCCCCTTGTGGCTTCGACTCCGGACTTTAAGATTTTTAATTCGGGTGTCCTGCAATTATTGGTCACAAGTACTGTTTTGGCTAACAGGAAAAGAAAAGTGATTATATGATCCACAATTGGCTAAGTGATTGACGTGAAGTTGGCATGGTTTAAAGTTAAGATGGACCCATTAAAAGGGGCAGTGGTGCCTTTGTGGATATTATACTGATCTTATAATCATGATGTTATTTGTTCTACTCTTATCTGTAACCTAATCAACATTAATTTGGATTATTTATTCAACCTTTAAGATTATCATGTTTTTTGCACACACAGCACATTGTTCTTAGCAGGCTATTTCTAGTCAAAATTTCTAGACTTTCATGGCCAATGCGACTATAGGGGAAGAAGCCCACATTCCTTAATTTGTTTTCTTTGGAATTATATTAATATTAAGTTTTGTTTCAGGTTAAAGATATCTTGTAATTTACTCTGTCTTATTATCATTTAAGATATCTTTTCATGTCAAAACTACTCACCATAAGTGTGTCTTGAATAACCCCTTGATGTAATGGAGTCTTCCATATCATATAGTGACAGAATTAGGTATAATGAAAACAATGCTATCCATTGATACGACTACTGTAAGTCTCTTTTGAAACGTCTTGACTGGGGGGCTTATGATCAACTTTCTTATTACATCAAAAGAGATGAAAGTTTTGAGATTTTACAACTTCTGTCCTATCTCTTACCTTTTGGAATGACTTTTTAAGACAAAATTCCTCATTATAAGTAGTTAGGGAATGGTATTTCAACATGACTGGGCTTTCACATGAGATAACGAATGTGACCAATGTTCTATATCAAGTAATAAATTAGGAATTATCAAGTAGCATTCTCTTTTTGAATAATAAGTATAATGCTGTGTCTCTATTTCCAGCCTCTCCATTGTGATGATATTAAGTATTATTGAACATTCAAGAGCCAATGGTCTTTGTGAACTCATGAGTTGCTCATCTCGTTCATCATTTGAGCCGCATCTTTCTAAACATCTCGATGAGGTGCATTAATTTCGCTTATAATGATACGACGTCTGAAACATACATATTCTTACAACTAGCAAAGAAAAATTTAGTCAAAAAACACACAAAAGGGTGTATGTTAATTAACCACGGATCTAAGTAATTAATGTAAAAGCAATACTTACCCCTAAGCATATAATATGTTCATTAAGTTTTTACACCTTAAATTATAAACAAAGATTTTCATTTTCAATTTTCTTTTCTTTTTACCAAGAAAATACAGATGATAGAGAATATTCTTGGTTCCAAGGGGAAATTGTCTAACATGGATGGGACATTTGGAAGAGGTAGGGCTAATTGATAGGGGAAAATTGAAAAAAAACTTGTGACATATACGTATTGTAGTTATTAGTCTAATAATATTGGCCCTATTGTGTGTTAATGGTCAAAAAGATTACAACTCGAATGGAAATATCGAAAAGCAGAAAGATACTTCCTCAATTATATGTCCAAAAAAACAAAAAAAAAGGTTAAAAATAACGTGATTCGAAATTCTTCATAACTTTAATCTTAGTCAAAATTAATCATTACATATATTTATTGTGGACAGTTGGATTTATTTATTTTTATTAAAGTTTAAGTGTAAGACAGTTAACTTGTGTGAATAATGCTAGTGCACGAGGGGTGCATAGTAAGTGGTAATTATAAGAAGCTTTAAACAAGAAAAGAGCAAAGTAAGATTTAAGTAAGTTTAAAGAAGTAATTATTACTATAAATCTATAATTCAGTCATTGCATATGCTATGATCATAAAAATAAGAAAAAAAGTCATAGATTAGTTTGTTAATCTATTTCTTACAACTTAAGTAAAGTCTTGTGGAGTTTGCATGATATCTTGTTTTAAGAATTTTTCTTTTGTTTCCAACTATTTTCATGAGCTAGAATTTGCAATCGTGTAAGAACAATTACTATCAAGTTATTCATCCATCCCTTGTTTATATTTCTTTATCTCTTTAAAATTGTGAGAAAATTATTAAGATATTAGGCACACGAGATAAGAAAAAGCATTGTTCAATTCGATATCAATTTTGAAATTATTGAATGCTATGACATGTAAAAAATTTCAAAGCACAATGAATGGAGGAAATCGGATGAAGACAAAATTGAATATTTCTTTCTTTCTTTTCTTTCTTTCCTTTTTTTCTTTTTTTTTGAGAAAAATCTAGTATATATATAACATATTGAGTATCTCCTTAAATGAGGGCAACATCTTGAAAATTACCATAGAATGGAGGAGTTGAACCTCAAAATAAATTCTTGAGGGTCCTCTCCCGAATTTTCGAAAGTTAAAAGGGTACAATGTAAATTTTAAAAGTTTGAAAAGTTGATAGATCTTGAATTACTGTTCTCCTAATTAAGGCCAAATTAAATTAAATGACGATAAAAAGAAAGATTACTGCTGAAGAGGGGTTGCTGCCATGCACTTGCCAAACTACTGCCCTGCATGTGGGTTCCCTTTTTTTTTCGAAAAATTAAAAAAGAAAAGAAACTACTGCTTAAATGAGAAGAATTTTAAGATTTAACAGCTGGAAAGGAAGAAATATAAGGAGAAAAGTTGGCTTATTGACTTCTAGAATATAAGAACATAGCTTAATTTTTGGACAAATGCGAAAAGTACTTGTATAGTTGTATTAGCAAGATAATGACTGGGAACAAGATAAGGCAGATAATGGGAGGCTAAGGTTTGATTTTGATGTCTTGGCGAACGAAAAATTTGACGACTTTTGTGTAATATTATAGTTATATCATTTGAAAATGTGACACAATTGTCTGAAAAATTATTTTTAGACTTTTTTTTAGGGACCTACTTGTAATGTTACACAAGTTTAATCCAATTTTCTATCAGTTTAACTAATGAGAATGAGTGTTATTATAATTTTTAAAATTACGAGAGTATTTTTATAATTACATTGAATAAGAATATTGAGATAAAAATTTCCTATGTATGTTGACTCGGAAAGATCCTGTTTTCTTCATTCATTTGTTCTTTTTTTCTTTTTTTATTTAGTTGAAAAGATATATACAATGACAGTTGAGAATTTGCATTTTCAAGAAATGTTTGAAAGTGAAGAGAGGCGTGACCGTAGCAAAGCAACTTTGAATAAAGGCTCTATGTTCACTTTTGTTTCGCGCGACCCTGTACCATGTTTTGATTATAAATATGTGGGACATTATATTTGGGCAACTTCCATAAATATCCAATTGATTATAAATTGTTATGTGAAAATATAACAATATTATGACATAAAATATTAATTTAACAATTTATAATCCAATCGGATATAGATACAACTGAATGATGAATGCATATTCATATTCAAAGTATTTTTTTTTTAAATATATATAAGATAACAAAATTGACCAATATATATTTTACATCTTCGTGCATCCGCATCTACAAAGTGTTACTATGAATTTTTTTTAATTATAAAATAACAAAATAACTTTTTATTCATTTCTTACGTCGTCAAGTTTGAAGATTATGACAAACACATATTCATTAGGGCGTATAACTGACAATAATTTTAATAATTTTGTAAAAACTAAAATAGAAAAATAGATATTGTTTACATATTAAACCTCAAGAGGTAACCTCAAAACATTACCCAAAATTCATGCAAAAGAACCTAAAATGAGTTCCATTTAAAGTATGACTAAGATTTTCCCTCATTATTACAACATGCTAATCTTATATTTCTCCCATTTTATTTTTCCCTCTTTCTACCTACTATTAGATAAGAACATGAAATGGATTTCAAATTAAGACAAGAATGTCCTAGAAAAAAGAAAATTCAGTGACAACAACTAAACCATGAAACCTTTACCCCATGAAAATGATGGGACTATTTCAAGGTTTCAATATTTTCAAATAATTATGAAAGAGTTATAACATATGCTCCCTCCAAAGGGAACTTGTTTCCTACCATGAAACTTGCCTATTAATTTCCAAAAATTAATGGTCCCTCCTTTCTGTTGGACCTAGCTCTGTATTCATGTTGAGCTATCACTAGAGATAATAAATTCCGATCCATCTCACGTGAAGCTATTGGACATAACAACTGCAAAATAGATAACTTTTATTGTTTTGGCTTGTGATGACAATAGTGTTGTAAGGGCCTAATATCTAATGTTTCACTATCATATAGAAAAATAGGTGTGACATTTCAAAAACATGAGGCCCACCCCTCGAGATTGATCGGGATTCGTGAATAGTGAAATCTGTTAACGATTGATGCAGTTCGAATTTCAACCTTGAAATCTATTAATGACTGCTACGATTCGAGTTTTAACTAGGGTACAAGCTCGTAAGTTTTCTCTCTAAATAATTGGGACATTCAGTTACTGACTTCGGAACACAAGCCCTGAGTGGGATTTTAATACATTCCCTTGCACAGGTGCATGCTAATGGATGGATATCTGAAGCATGATATAAAGGATGAGTCTAGTTCTAATACTACATTTAAATTGGATCTTGAGTATAATTCACTCCAAGAATCTAATTCGAGGGGTGAGAATTGTTCAAGATCATATAAGAACACCACTATTTATACGCTTAAAGGATAAGAGGTGTGGCATTTTAATCATCACAAGAATAACCAAAAAAAGAAAAAAGAAAAGGAAAAAGAAATCAGTGGTGACATAAAATTTGTTACTAATTTTATATGTCAACTCAAACTTTTGTGAACTTTGTCGTAGTAATGAATAATTATTCTCAAAAACTTAATAATGACAAAAATTTATGTTGAAATTATTACTATTGCTAGTTAGTTACGTATATATAGTGACAATTTACTAATAGTAAAATTTTCATCACAAATCATAGCGACAATTTTTGTTGTCACTAAGATATCACTGTAGAAGTGTTACTAAATATCAATAGTAACAATTTAAAACACTCAATTTTGTCACTTAATAAGCCATATGATGACTTAAAAAATGAAAATATTGATATTTAAAACGTACCATTGGTGCCAACACGACAATCATTATCATTGAATATATTGATTAGCAATGATTTTCTCATTGTGACTTAAGTTTTTGTCACCAATATTATCTTTTTTTGTAGTGAGTATTTGTAGATGTAGAATTATAATGCTATTTTTATAGCACGTGAGTTACTTAAATTTACTGTTATACTCTCTTAAAAC
>JACFYI010003840.1:594036-608193 GCA_014898755.1 Handroanthus guayacan
TCTAACACTGCACATGAAGTCTATCTTACGAAGGCTTGAAGCTAAATATTTTCATTCAAATTGTACTTGACTGTAATTTTTCAACAGTTTGAGATATCTTGATGTATCAAATGATGTAATTATCAATTCTTTGTAAAAGTATAAGATATTATGCGATCCTTTGTCGAATTATCCTTAATTTCCAATATAATAATATGCAATATGAATTTCCTATATAATAATATGTGATTCTTCTTTAAGTGGACTTTTATGTCCAGTGCTCTTAAGTTTACTATCATAACTATTTAAGGATTTCACACTAACTAGCTCTTTAAAATCTATATCTATACGATATATAAAGTGTGAGGACAAAAAATAGTTATTTTGGTGTGATGTTCCTATAATTATGTCATGCCTAAAATGCCCCTTAATACTAATTCACCTCAATTATTACCCAAAACAAAATAAAACCATTAACTCTTTAATTTATTTGTTTATGTTAAATTATGTGTATATTTATATCAAATATATTGACTATATTCTAATTATTAGACATGCACAAATTATATTTGCATTATATTTTGATATATATGAAATTTATTTTAATTATTTTATACACATAAATCGAATGAACAGTGAGCACTAATTTACATAATTTACATAGAACAGCCATTCAACCCGACTCCCATAATATACCCTGCCCGACTTTGATTTTCAAATTTCAAGCATATGTGTCATTGAGAGAGATTTGAAGCTGAAATCCTTGAACATTCTTTTTAAATCTTTTCTTAAAGATTATCGTGGATCAATAATAATCTTGCAATACTTAATTCAATTTGGGTCTTTAAAAGTTGAGTAATAAGGTAAGTAAGATCAGAGAGCGAGGTGATGAACCAACAAAAAAAAAGGAAAAAAAAAGTTATTCGTAGTAGGCATAATGTGCCATTTATGTGGATTCATGTGGCGTCATCACAGATAGGAACCCAAAAGATATCAAATTCATGGTCTTAAAACAAGTTTGTATACTACAACAAAAATCTAATATGAGTGACAAAAAAATGTAAAACAATATAAAAGTTGTCACTAATAATATATATTAAGTTCTAGTGACTTTTATATTGTCACTAATTATATGAATTCGGTGACAATATTTTTTATGTTGTATTGTATAGCTTATTAGTGATAAAGAATAGTTTTTTGAATTATCACTATAGACAATTGATATATATGTATAGTGATAATAAAAATTGTCACTATAATTTAATGATAAGATTTTCATTTTCATTAGATAGTCACTATACATATAGACTAAGTATTAACAGTGACAAAATATAATTTTTTGTCACTATTAATATAGAATTAGTGGCAATTGTCATATTATCACTTAATTTTTTGCTACTTTTGCTATATTCTTTTGTGGTGGCACTTTTGGAAAATTCAATTGAGAGACCAACAATAGCTTCAATCATTCAAATGCTTAATGGTTATTTTTAACACTGCCACTGTCTTTAAAGCCTGCTTTTTATGTGTCGAGTAGGTCTTCAAAATATACATTGCTGCTTTAAGAGTACAATTCGAAAAAAGAATCCAGATCATCATCAAAAGGTAAATTAGCTCAAGCTATGACTTATTCATCGAATAATGACTTCTCGATCGCTAAGTTATATCCGCGATAGTATGGAGACTACATATATTTATCCACTATATATCATACTTCCATCTTCTGGAGCTGTATCTCAAGTTTGAGGCTTTGAGCAGATTTCTTCTGCTTTTGCCTGTGAGTGTCATTACTGGTCCAAACTTATGAATACAACTACATATGATTTCTTTGCAATTATATTATGATAAAATTTCTCTCCTTTACTCTAGACTCTGTCTTGTTCTTCATCTGGATGGCCTGAAAAGAACTTTATTTCTTGATTGGAGAAGTAATTGAGAAATTAATATTTTGATCAGAGATAGTATATGATGGATTAGATTAATTATTTATATATGAAATTGGATGTTATTTTCAAAATTATAAATAGGAAAAATCAAATTGATTGATTACTACAGTATATTATCCTGCACGTCAAGTCTTAATTTGTTTATAATAAATTTAGAACTCTTGTTCAAAAAATATAACTTTCAACATTCATAGGTTTGTTATGTGATGTGACAAAATTTGCTTTTGAATTTAAAGTTTATTGACCTATGGACTGAATAGAAAAATATCACTAGAAAGCTATGTTGTCGTACGCCGATAATTGAATAATAAAAGATCCATGATTAATGATTAACTTAATCAAATGAAAGATATTGGTTCTATTATTTAAGCCAATTAAATATATCATTATATTCAATAAAAAATAAATTAATAATCATTAATTAATAAATTTCTATAACTAAATATCACGAAAAGTTTATTAAAGTAGATATGTATGTCAAACTCATAATCACCAAATTTTAGGGCTGATGAGTCTTTTATCCTAATGATAAGGTGAATGTCTCATAACTCTATGAATTCAATTCTCATTGATGATAAATGGGCTCATTACAAAAAAATTTAACATGAGCGACAAAAAAATTTGTGACAACATAAAAATTGTCACAAATAATAGGTATTAAGTGACAATGACTTTTACATTATCCCTAATTATATAATTTCGGCGACAAAAATTTCGGTATTGTCACTATATATTTCATTAGTTATAAAAAGTGGTATTTTAAATATAATTGTCACTATAGATAATTAGTTACTTATATATGGTGACAATCTAATGACAACAAAAATTATTATTATAATTTAATAACAAGATTTCATTGTCATTAGGTAGTCACTATACATGTGTCATTAATTGTCAATAATTTATTAAATTCATTAAAATCTTTCTTTTTTGTGACAAAATATAATTTTTTGTCACTACTTACCTATTTATATAGAATTAGTAACAATTTTCATATCGTCCCAATTTTTTGTCACTTTATATACTATGAATTGTACTCGCATTTAAAGTTAATTGCTGATGAACATGTGTGCTATTTCACAAGTTTTTAACTATATTTATATATTTGATAATTATATATGTTATATATTATAAACTCATAAATAATAAATATAAATAAATAAATTTGAAAAATATGTAATAATAAAAAATAATTAATGTTTCGAGCTGGAGCTCGAGAGATTTTCTTGAGCTCGGCTTGTTGACAATATTATTGAAAGAAACCGTCGTGCAATTTTTTTTTTTTTTTAAAGTGCACATAATGAGAGATGTATTACAAATAATGTCTTTTTTAAGTATATTTGGTTAATATTGAGATCCTAGGACTTTTAAATTAAAAAATAATTTTAAGTCCGCATCCCCATCGCCTGTGGGTACTGGCCTCTGTTGTAATTTATTTAGCTACATATTCAGATAGTTTGATCGAAATCGTACTTGATTGTAATTTCTTATCAGTTTACAGTATCTTGATGAATCAAATGATGTAATTATCCATTCTTAATGTGAACAGTATAAGGCAAAATGGGGTTCTTCGTCTGAATTATCCTTAAATTTTATATAATAATATAAAATACTTCTTTAACTGGACTTTCTAAGCTCACAGCGCCAACTAGGCCTACGCGAGTGGCAAAGCTGAATCCTCAAACTCCACAATTAAAAAGGTTTGTAACTATCAAAATTTTTTAATTTTTATTGTTGATTAACAGGTAGTTATTGATTATTATTTTGATTAATTACAACAACAAATATATTGAGTGTTAGCGTAAATATAATAAACATGACATCTCGTTATTTTGAAAATTATCAATATCTTTCCTTACGTGTAGTACTACTGCCCAACATCTATTGATTGCCGTTAGCATCTGCAGTATGATTGTTGCTATCAAAAGAATACTCTTCCACATTTTGACTTTTCCCAGTCAATTTTCACACGAGGATTTACGTCACTTGCCATGGTAAATTATGAGATAAATATATATATATATATATAAACTAAAATATTCAAATATGCGAAATTTTTTTGTGAAAGTAAGGGTTGTGAGTGTCATCAGAAGGGGTGAGGGATAGAGTTGGTCTCATCAGAAGGCTTGAAGACTGTTGACAACAATTCTGCGCAAACAAAATAAATGCTTAAATCAAGAACATATGTGGAGAAAAAAATAATTTATTGAGTTTTAATTAAATATGATTTCTTCGTAATTTTATAATGACAACATCTTTTGAGCAGAATTCCTCTGCTTTTGCTTGTGAGTGTCATTATTAGTCCAAACTTATGGATACAGCTACATATATGATTTCTTTGCAATTACATGATGACAAAGAGGTGTTTAGCCAAGCTTATTTAAAACATCTTATAAGCTCTTACATCTTATAAGATGTTTTTGAAACTTATAAGAAGTTAGATCTTATTTTAAAAATAAGTTATTAAAGTATTTGGATAAAATAAGTTTTTTTTTTTATTTTATAAAATGTTGTAATGACAATTTTGTAATTAAAATAGTTAATGATAATAGTGCATGCGAAGATTTTAAAAATAAGTTAGGATTTTTTTATTTTTCTAAAAAGTGCTTATAAGTTCTTAATATCTTATTTTGGAAGCTAATGAGATCTTTTTTGAAAAAATTTACCAAACATATTTTAATATCTTATTAGCTCTTTAACATCTTTTAAGATGCTTTGAAGAGCTTACAAGCTCGCCCAAACACCCTCAAAATCTCTATCCATTACTCTTGGCGATCTGTCTTGTTCTTCATTTGGATGGCCAGGAAAGAACTTTATTTCTTGGTTGGAAAAGTAATTGAGAAATTAATATTTTGATAAGAGAATATGATGGATTAGATGAATTATTTGTATTTGAATTTGGATGTTAATTTCAAAATTATAAATAGTAAAAATCAAATTGATTGATTACTACAATATATCATCCTGCACGTCAAGTCTTAATTTGTTTATAATAAATTTAGAACTCCTGTTCAAAAAATATAACTTTCAACATTCATAGGTGTGTCATATGAATGTGACAAGATTTGCTTTTTTATTTTAAAGTTTATTGACCTATAGACTGAATAAAAAAATCTCACTAGAAGTCGCAGTACGCCGATAATTGAATAATAATTAAAGATTAATGATTAACTTCCCCGAATAATCAAATGAAAGATTTTAGTTCAATTATTTAAGCCAATTGATATAAAATATATCATTATGTTCAATAAACAAATAAGTTAAAATCATTAATTAATAAATTTCTATAACTAAATGTCGCGAAAAGTTTATCAGAGTAGATATGCATTGAACTCAAAATCACCAAATTTTAGGCTAATAAGCCTTTTGTCCTAATGGTAAGGTGGATGTCTCGTAACTCTATGAATTCAATTCTCATTGATGACATGTGGGCTCACCACAAAAAAAAAAAAAAAAAAAAAAAATTTAACATAAGCGACAAAAAAAAAGTGTAATAGTATAAAAATTGTCACGAGTAATAGGCATTATGTGACAATGACTTTTATATTATATCTAATTATATAATTTTGGTGACAATATTTTTAGTATTGTCACTATATAGTTTATTTTAAAATTTTTCTTTTTTGTGACAAAATATAATTTTTTGTCATTATTTATCTATCTATATAGAATTAGTGACAGTTTTCATATTGACTCAATATTTTTGTCACTGCCGCTGCAACTTTTTTTTAATTTTTTTTTCCTTCTTCTCTGTAGTGACTTTCTTCTGTTGCATTTTGCTTCTTCAATAGCCAAGTTGTTCGTTTTCCTTTGAAAAGTAAACGGTCAGAACGTACATCCCAACTGCCGAAAAGTCAGAGTTGTAGAATTCGCGAGCAATGAAGTTGGAATATTGAAATTTATGAGTAATGACAATCCATAGGGACAAGCCACAAAGGTTGAACGACAGAGTCCTTCAAATTAATATAAAAAGGAGAGACCACGTCCAGTGCCAGGAATACCCACGAAGTCATGATTGTAATGAATCCTCCTCCAAGATATCTGCTGATCACCTTCGTTTTCCTTGTAATTCTCACAACCCATTTCGGTTCAGTAACCTCCCAATCTGACGACCCTTATATTTGTTTAAATAACGGCAATTACACTCGTGAAAGCTCATATAGAGCTGATCTTAACTCCCTCCTCCGCTCTCTTTCTTCAAACATCGGCGACGGCGGATTTTATAGCACCTCCGTCGGTCAAGTTAACGCCATTGCCCTCTGCAGAGGAGATGTTCTACCCGATCGTTGTCGCCGCTGCATTGACAATGTCACGGATGATATCTTACAGTTGTGTCCGAATCAAATGCAGGCAATTATGTGGTCCGAATTCTGCATGTTGCGCTACTCAAACGAGTTCATATCGGGAACCCTGGCAACTAGACCTGAAAGGTATGTGTGGAATCTCCCCCGGAATAATGTCACGAGTGATGTTGACGGGTTTAAGAGGGTTCGGAGAGAGTTGATTAACAATCAAACGGAAAGGGCGGCCAACGGCGGCGACATACGGAAGGTGGCGGCTCATGTGGCTACGGTTGGGAATAATGTAATTTTTGCACTGGTGCAGTGCACGCCGGATTTATCCGCGGAGAATTGCACTAGTTGCTTGGTTTCGGCTGCGGAACATATTACGACATGTTGTGATGATGCGGCGGCCGGGGTCAGAATCTACATGCCCAGCTGTTATCTTCGTTACGAGAGTTACGCGTTTTTCAATATAACTAGGCTTGTAGAGCAACTCGAACCGCCATCTTCAGGTAATCAATACAGTTTAGTTTAGGGATAAATTAGACAAATCAGTTGCAACATATGAAGCAACAGTATGAAGTCTGTCACTAATTATATACAATACCTACGAACTTTTTAACTTAACAAAGTTTTTTTTGAAAGTCTATTATTAATTTAGAAAATTAAGTAATTAAAGGAAGTAGCGATGTCTGGTAAAATGGAATCCTGAGTTCCAAATGAGCTACAGAAGCAAGTAAATGAGCAAGGGCATTGCTTGATTGATTAGAATTCACCCAAAAAAAGAAAAAAAGAAAAAAAAAGAAGAAGAAGAAGAAATTGAAATATAAATACATTTTTGTCACTATTAAGTTGTTAAAATTCCTTTTCGTGACAAAATAGAATTTATTGTCATTATTTACATAAAAATAGTAACAATTTTCATATTACCACTCAATTTTTTTATCACTTTCATTACATTTTTTTTTCTTTTTTCTTTTTTAAATAGTGATCCCCTATTCCACAAGAGTGTCTCATCTCTTAGTTATTTTTATATCATCACCTAATTTGTTGTTACTAATATATATATATATATATATTGCCATGTATATAATTAATATGTTTGAAGTTTATGAGATGTTATGTTTTATTTCAAACATAGGTTATTGAAGTGTTCTATATAATAAGATTTTAGAGCTTATAAGATGTTAAAACTAACAATTTTGTCACTAAAATATTTTAAATTACATAAAAGAACATGCAAAGATTTCAAAAATAAGTCATGAATTACTCTTACTTTTCCTTAAAAAAAAAAGAAAGAAAAAAGAAAAAATTTATAAGTTCTTAACTTCTTATTATATGAACTTCAATATTCTTTCATAATATATCTTGTAAGCTTTCAAACATCTTATAAAATGTTTTTCAAAAGCGTATAACGTTATTTTTTTCATTTGAAAGTAAGCGCATAACCTTATTCAAACACTGTTAACCAGTGGTACTTGGTGTTCCAAACCTGGTAGGCGTCGTTTTTCCCTTTTGATTGTGATGTCCAATAGAATAAAGGTCATTGCATTGCTGTTTCTCTTCTGCATCCGTCAAAATATATGAATGATGATAACAACAAACTTTTACACTAGATATACAGCTAACAATTCAAACGTCAAATTTGTGCATCATGAAAAACATTTAAATTAGGGATTAACAAAAATTTCTTGTTTCTTTTTTTATTTTTTTTAAGGAAACACCGGTGATAATACAACTCGAGATCTTATCATCATTGTCATTTCAACTGTTATGGGTTTGACACTAGCTCTTTGTGTTGGCATCTTCACCATAAACAGATTGAAGCGGAAGAAAAAGCGAAATCCTGACAGTAAGTAGTTCTTTAATTTGGTAATATTAAGATATGGCATATGTACCCAGCTCAAATGTCTTCTTTGATTTGCTTGGTGAGGCAGTTGATGAGATTAGCGCTATTGAGTCCATACAATATGACTTTGGCCAAATTAGAGCTGCAACAAATGATTTCTCTGAAGCTAACAAGTTGGGCCGAGGTGGATTTGGGACTGTTTACAAGGTAATTAAACATATGGTTGCAACACATAAGAACACATTAAAAAAAAAATAAAAAAATTGTAGATAAATTCCATGTTATGATTTCATCTCAGGGAAAACTGGGAGATGGTCGAGAAATAGCAGCCAAAAGGTTATCCAAAAATTCAGGTCAAGGTGATTTGGAATTCAAGAATGAGGTCCTATTAGTGGCAAGGCTTCAACATAGGAATCTGGTTAAACTCCTGGGTTTCTCCATAGAAGGAAGTGAGAGGCTTCTTATATATGAGTTCCATCGAAATGGAAGTCTAGACCACTTCATATTTGGTAACGTTTTGCTTCTAATTTCACCAAATTGGCTGCCCAATATTTCATTATATTGAGAATTCTTGATGTTAATTTAGCTCTAGCATTACTTTACATATGTTTAATTCAACTTGTAGATCCGATCAAATCTTCAAATTTGAATTGGGAAATGCGTTGCAAAATCATTGGGGGTATTGCTAAAGGACTGCTTTATTTGCATGAAGACTCTAGACTTCGCATTATTCATCGTGATCTCAAAGCAAGTAATGTCCTCCTTGATGAAGAGATGAACCCTAAAATATCTGATTTTGGTATGGCAAAGTTAATTATGCCAAATGTAACTCAAGAAAGCAGCAGGATAGTTGGAACCTAGTGAGTACCTTCTACTATATAGCTTTCTTTTATGGTTAATTACCAAAACCGCTTGACATTTGGTCTATTTACTAAGTACTCACTTTAGGTTATAAAATTACAAATGGGAAAAAGACACTTTTCGTCCTTTATGGTTGCCACTTTTCGGTTTTGATCCTGTAAGTTTTAAATTTTGAATTTTAGTCCTATAACCTTTGAAAAATTCACATATTTGGTCCTGTGCCATCGGAATTGCTATTTCTGACACAAGAATTCCACGTGGCACGCCGGAAAAAACACGTGTCCGGGAAAAACACATGTGCCACATGGGATTTTTGTGCTGGAAATAGCAATTCCAATGTCGCCATGACCAAAATGCAAATTTTTTAAAAGTTATAGGACTAAAATTCAAAATTCAAAAATTTACGGGACCAAAATCGCAAAATGGCAAACATAAAAAACCAAAAGTGTTATTTTCCCCATTACAAATATCCACTTAATTAAGACATGTCTCCTAAAATTTGTATAAGGGCAACCAAAAGTTAGTGAAATCTATAAGATAGAGGCAAACATGAAGGAAGTATTTAAAATTTCAGAAGATTAATGGAGTTCTTTGTGGGTACTCCAAAACTTAAGGGGTTTTTGATAATTAATCCTTCGTTTATTTGCACTTTACTCTTGCTCATATAGACAAATTGAAACGCCCACAAAACTCTTGCAGTGGGTATATAGCACCAGAATATGCAATTCATGGCCAGTTCTCTATCAAGTCTGATGTTTATAGCTTTGGTGTGCTAGCCTTGGAGATTATAACTGGCCAGAAAAAAGTATATTTCCAAAATGGGGAAAATTCAAAAGACCTGCTAAGTTTTGTAAGATACTTAAAACCAATGTTTCCATATTAAATTATAGTACTAAATATTTGCATCTAAAGTCAACCAAAATTTTACAGGCTTGGAGAAGTTGGCGTGAGGGATCAACTAGAAACTTGGTAGACCCTGTTTTGAGGGCTTCTTCTGGCAGCGAACTTGACATTCTAAAATGCATGCATATTGCTCTGTTATGTGTTCAAAAAAATGCTGATGATAGACCAACAATGGCTTCAGTTGTTCAAATGCTTAATAGTTGTTCTTTAACTCTGCCAGTGCCTTTAGAGCCAGGTTTTTATGCGCCGAGCAGCTTGTCAAAAGATGCACCACTCCTTCAAGAGTCTAGTTCATCAAAAAGTGGGTTAGCTCAATATGATAATTTATCCAACAAAGATTTCTCTATCACCGTGTTGTGTCCGCGATAATTTGAAGCTTGGAACGTTTGTTTGTTCGTTCATTTTTTTTTCTTTGTTTCGTTTTTTTTTTTTTTGAGTTATTTATGAGTTTGGGACAATTCTTTTATTTTTCCTTGTTAGTGTGCCTATCAAAAGGTGCTCGACATTTCTTCTACTTTGGGAGAAGAAGTAACTTCTGTATAAATCTACTGAGAAGCTAGTAGCAAAATTTGTGAGCAACGGCAACCCTACCATTGTTTTAGTGGGTCCCAAGACACCACTAGTTTTTTTCTTTAGATAAAAAAAAAAACTAAGATATATATATATGTATAATATCTAAATATTAGATTAAAATATATATGAGTCCGATCCCACCATATATCAAGTTGGACGTAAATCACTAGATAAAAGTGACCCTAGAATATCAAAAGTTTGGAATGTGAAGAGTTAATTGACACTAGAATTTGAAGTTCGGAAAGGCCTTTAATTTAGCTATATTTGTTTTATTTAATCAATATCAAACCATATCATTCCTTGAAACTTTTTTATTTCTCATACTCTTTTAAATTTTGTTTATCACTTCGCCACGACTCATGCTCATTAGGTTTCAACAAATTTGTCAAATTCAAGGCCATTTTGGTGAGTTAAAATTTATGTTTTTATTAATTTAATAGCAATTTAGTGAATTCTTTTGTTAATTTTTTCATAATTTTTTTGTATTATTGAATATGAAAATATTTTCAATTATTTTAGCAGAATATATGTCTCGATATGCTAATTCACCATGTTCTTTTACAGAGATATTTTTCATAGTTTATATAATTTATACTATAAAATTTTCTGTAGTGTTTTATTAACTATATTTATTGAGTTTAGTAGTTGAAAATTTTTAAAGGACCCTACTAAGCCAAATTCTTGGAGTCCCCACTATATGCGAGTGATTATTAGCCAAAAAAAAAAAAAAGATATAGAACTAATAGTTTGTTTTTGTAAAAAAGTGTTTTTCCAAGATTTTAATATTTTAAAGTACTATGTTGCCTTCAAATATAATATTTTTGCAACATCAATAAGAATAACATTACCAGGATGATTACTCAAAATCTTCATATTCAGTTTTTAGTTAGTTTACATTCGTGGGCTCGTACTGGGAATGGCATTGCTATCCAAAAAAAAGAGGGTGTTTGGCTAAGCTTATTTAAAACATCTTACAAGATGTTTTTTGGAGCTTTTATTTTAAAAATAAGAGGGTGTTTGGGTGTGCTTATAAGCTCTTCAAAACATCTTATACGATGTTTAGGAGCTTATAAGATGCTACAATATGCTTGATAAAATTTTTCAAAAAAGATCTTTTTAGCTCAAAAATAAGATGTTAGGAGCTTATTAGTTGTTTTTAAAAAAGTAAGAAGATCCTAACTCATTTTTAGGACCTTCACATGCATATTCAATTTTAACTATTTTAATTACAAAATTATCAATATTAACATCTTATAAGTTAAAAGGTATTTTTTTTTTTCAAACACTTTAACATCTTAATTTTAAAATAAGATCTCACATCTTATAAGCTCCAAAAACATCTTACAAGATGTAGGAGCTTATAAGATATTTTAAATAAGCTTAGCCAAACAGCCTCTAAGTTATTAAAGTGTTTGGATAAAATAAGACCCTTTAGCTATAAGATGTTAATAATGATAATTTTGTAATTAAAATAATTAAAAATAAAGGTACATGTGAAGATCTTAAAAATAAAATAAATAAAGGTTACATTTGCTTGATGAAAAATTCAATCTCACGTCATAGATTCCCTGTATCCTTCTGCAACACCATGATCTTTTTTGGATCACTCGTTTCTTTTCATCCGCCATTACTACTCAAGAGTATATTATGGATGGAAAAATATTGACGTCTAAAACAATCTGGAGGGCAGGCTTCACTCCAAGAAGAATTTATGGTTTCAAGCAATCTAAATCACTTGTTCCTATACATACCTATTTTCACTTCTAATCTAATTTATGTTACCAAATTGTTATCTCTTTTACATTTTTGCTAGATTTTTTAAAATTCACGTTGTTTTATCCAGACATTCACACATGGAGGGGGATTAGTTTAGTTAGGGGCTTCAATTATGGTATGTCAAATTAAATCTACCATACTAATTTGTATTTATACTAAATTGTAGAAACATATAAATTAGTCTTGGATTTGATAGTGCTTATTAATTTGTGATGATCTTAAAATAGTATATTCATATGTCTAATTAAGTGTTTGGTAGCCCTTATTAATTTGTAACTCCTATATTAAAGATATAAATGTCCCTCGATAAGGTGCATTTCCTTTATGAAATTGCAATATTAGGGATATTATTGAAATTTTATTATTCTATACTAATTAATTTTAGGGATAGGGGTAATATTAGTAGTAGAAGAAATAGCAAGGGATGGCCCTTGTAGCAGGCTAGTCCGCTATTTAATGTGGGATACAAAAAACAAGGGGCTACAAATCATATAATCCATCCTTGTAACTCCTACCAAAGATCCCCTAAGGGGATAATACATTAAACCACTTGTATAGCAACCACTAAACAAAATGTTGTTGTTGAACGCAAGAGCATCGTCTTTTAAATGGAGCTAAGGCCCCTCTCTTCCAAGTTCACCTCACTATATTTCTCTGGACTTTCTGTTGGAAAGAGGATAAAACAGCAACGTCATATTCCATATAATAGACTTTGATTTCAAATAAGTGCTTCAAATAGCCAAAGAGAATACACAGGTACTTACAGGTACAAAAAGGCCTCTTAACTGTTAAGTTATATGCTGTATTCATGGACACTAACTCTAAGTATATAAAACATTATCTAGCAACCAAATGACAAAACATCTTTTGTTTCGTGATTTTTTTTTACTTCTTTTCCTCTTCCCAATTGCTTGAAAAGTGCATGATTTTTTTATTAAAGAAGCAATTGAGAATTTGATACCCATTACTATTGACGTTTTTCACATTGCCACTCAAATTTTATCGCCAATATTATATTTTTTTACGGTGAATTATATCAGTATTTCTTTTTTTGCCTTTTAGGGTTAGGTCGCTATCTTTTGTATTTGAAGTATTCCATCGCAATATGTTTTAATGTTTGAATTTATTATTATACCATTGAAATATATTATGTGATACATCGACGAAAAATAATTTTACAATTGTCAAGAGGTTTGAGAATATACAAAATCTCTTTTAATGACCGTGTCATTTAATAATTCTACTAATTCAAACCATTTTCTTTGTCAGAATAAATGTTGCTTAATTCCATCAACATAATTTAATTTTTTTCTTAATTAATTTGTCATTTTGGAAGTGTTGGACATGAATTTCTGAAGAATAGATCAACCCATAAAATAGTACCCGATCCATTATGCAAAATATTTCGGGTTTTATGTGGCCCATTTCATTATTATTGATGGACTCGCACAACAATAGTAATGTTCCGACCCGATCCAACACCGCACATGAAGTCAATCTTTGAAGGCGTCGGGCTACTTATTTTCGTTCAAATTGTACTTGACTGTAATTTCCTAACAGTTTGAGACATCTTGATGTGTCAAATGATGTAATTGTCCGTCCTTTGAAAAAGTGAGGCTTGTTTGATGTCATAGAATAAGGAAGATTAGGCCCTTAATCTGTAATAATATTGCATTTAAGGGGGAAGATTAAGGTGATGGGTTGGGCCGACACTAGCTCTGGGCCTATTATTGTTCACACAATTAGAATTGTATTATGTTTAATTTAAAATATAATTTTGATTTAATGGAATATAATTTATAAATATAATTTAATTTAATACTTTTTTTAGTATTTTAAATTATTTTAAATTATCTCAATTGATTTCCTAATTCACAAATATAATATTAATTTAATTTAATTTAATATAATTTATAAATATAATTTAGCATAATTATCATTTATAATTTAATTTAATCCCTTTTTTGGTATTTTAAATTACTTATCA
>JACFYI010003842.1:6582-27804 GCA_014898755.1 Handroanthus guayacan
GCGGTGTTATTGCAATTATCATCATTACATATGTATTAATTAATACAAAGTAGTCTCCATAAAACTCTTCAAAAATAATAATAATAAAATAAATAAAATAAAATAAAAATAAAGTCTCCACAAAGATGTGCGCACAGCGAACAGAGGAATCGGTGAGCCAACACCATGCATCTATGCTGTCTCGAATCTGAGATACCAGAAACTATACATGTCTGCTCTTTCTTGAATCAAATCTTGATCTGTAACGTGGGTCATTTTCTTACATACACTCATTTATAAATGTATATAGTTTGCACATCATTATTAATTATTTTCTGGTCCAAGAAGCATGGTACTTCCTGCGGGTGCAAATTCGTTAACAGGTCAATTTTAGGGCAAAGCTAAACAGACATGCAAGCAACGAAGTGCAGACAACCACGAAGAGAGTTCTCTTACCATATATTTAGTCAGGGCTGCACACAACGTGACAGTAGTTTGAATGTTCCTATTTAATTGGAGGCTGTTTGGGTGACCATATAAGCTCTTTAAAATATCTTATAAGATGTCAAAAAGTATGATAATTTTTCTATAAAGATAGCTTAATTATAAACTCTTGAAATAAGAAGCTGGGATCATATAAAGAGGGTGTTTGGATGAGCTTATAAGCTCTTCAAAATGTCTTATAGATTGTTTGAGAGCTTATAAGATGTCATAAAATGTTAGGTAAAGTTTTTTTTTAAAAAAAAAAAAATCTTATTAACTTAAAAAGTAAGATGTTAGGATCTTTTAAACTCTTTTAAAAAAGTAAAGAGTTCCTAATTTATTTTTAAAATTTTAACATGAACTTTCAATTTTAATCATTTTAATTGTAAGATTGTCATTACTCGTATCTTATAAGTTAAAAAATCTCATTTTTTCCAAACACATTAACAGCTTATTTTTAAAATAACATATATCATTTTATAAGCTCTAAAAACATCTTATAAGATGTATAAGTGTATGATGAGATGTTTCAAATAAGTTTAGCCAAACACCCTCAAACTCTTTTATAAAAAGTATTGATAAGTGCCTAATTTATTTTTGGGATCTTCATATTCCTTTTCAATTTTAACCATTGTAATTAAAAAATTATCATTATCAATATCTTATAAGCTCTAGTACATAGTTACCAAATTTGCAGTACTCTGCAATATGCAGCACAAGTGTGGTATGCAGTACACTTTTTAGTAAAAAATACAGTTCACGAATGTAGGCTTCGTCTCTACATTTTTGGTATACAGTATGCTTGAATAATATAGTTGGTACACTTATAACAATAGAAAAATTAACATTAAACCTTAGAAGGAGCTCTAAGCCTTAACTGTGAAAGTAAAATTTTTTAGTACCTGATTTGTTTTTAAAGAAAAAAGAAAAAAGAATCTCTACTCTATAGGACATGCAATCCAAGATTAATATGGTTTCTTCTTAGATTAGGACTCATATGTATAGTGCTCCTCTTTCACTAATTCAATGAGCCAATTTCAAAGTATCCATTTGAATACTATATAATATTAATATAGAAAATTTCTATGATCTAATAAAGTATCAATGCTCAAAAGTACTATGAATTGACACTCTAGTACAAATTTGCAATACTCTAACTATGCAAGAGAGAGTATTAGGTAACTATACTCTCGTATCTTATTCTATTCAAGTACTTTAACAACTTAATTAATTTTAAAATAAGATCTAACATTTTATAAGGCTAAAAAATATTTTATAAAATGTAGAAGGTTATTATGTATTTTAAATAAGCCCAGGTAACCACACTCATACTGCAAAGTGCAAAACGACTCTTTGTGAGACACTTGTCACGCATGACGTGTTGATTACCTACTATCTTCCGCGGAGTTAATGATATTGACTTTTATATGATACAGTTGGGCTTGCAGGATTTGGGGTTGTTACTATAAACGCATTTGAAATAGGATATGAAGTCATATGAAATACTGCTACAGCGATAACTGCCACAAATTAATAACTACGAGGCGGATGGAATCATCTATTTCGAATCATATTTCATCTCCTATTCCATGCCTCTGAATACATGCCATGTGTATTCAATATTTCCTTATAAAAATATTTGGTAATAAATACAGTATACGTGGCATGTATTCAAAGACATAGAATAAGAGATGAAACACCATTTGAAATAGCGGATCCAGTCTGACTACGAGGGTGCTATGTTCGGCAGAGCTTATTTCATAAATCATCTTAATTTCAATTTACCACTAATAATATGTTTTGGGTAGTAATAATTTTCGTATATATTATCACCATATAACTTAATTGTGATAAAAAATAATGTTTTGAATTGTCACCTATAGCCAATTAATAACATGCATATATAGTAATATTTTTGTGACAATAAAAATTATCACTACAATCTGAAGATAAGATTTTCATTATCACTAGCTAAGAAGTCAGTATACATAAATTATTAATGGTCAATAGTGACAATATAAATATATCCCTATTCATATTAAGTTTGCTAAACTCAATTTTTATGATAAAATATAATTTTTTTCCCACTTTTTATATTATGCTTTTTTTTAATGATTTTTTGAATTATAAGCTCTCAAAGATAAGGGTTTTATAAAATAAGATCTTAAAGCTTCTAATACAATTAATTGTTTTCAATGACTACTTTATAATTAATATGGTTAAAATAGAATGCACGCTGAGATCTTAAATAAATAAGTTGGGAATTCACCATCACCGTTTGAATGAAGTGACATTGCATCTCCCTTCTCACAGGGGTAGTGCGGGATTCAATTTCTATTTCTCACCCTTACTATCCTAATCTCAAAAAATAAAAAAATAAAAAAAGGTTAGCAACTTAATACTTAGAAGAGTTTATTGGATTTTAATTAATATATATATACATACATTATTTTGGGAACTATAAGACTTCTTTAAAAAAAATAAAGTAAAATAAAATTACCAAACATGTTATACTAACATGTCATAAACTTGTAAACATCCTATAAGATTTTTTAAAGAATTTATAAGCTTACCATAACACCCTCCAAGTTTAAGGAGGTTTGTATTTAGATGGTGTTTATGACTGATTCTGAAAAACATTTGTCTGGTTATGAGATGCAAAAAGTTCTTTTTGAGTATTTAGAACTCTACTTATACTATAAGTTCTCTAAAATTAATCAATAATAATCTATAATATCATATGTAGCCTTATGATTGCTTATGAAGTGTTATAAGCTATTCTTCGTAAAAGTATAATCCCAAACACTATTATTTTTTGTTTGCTTATAGTGAATTATTTGATAATTTCTCAATTTGATAGAGTAAATGGTCTCTTGTTAACATAGGTAAAAGTTGTAGACTTTCTAAATAAGTATCGTTTTCATTGAAAATAACAAAGAATGAGACTTATCTGAAAATCTTGTAACTTTGGGAGATGCTTAATTGCTTGGAACTTTATGAGGAAAATGAAATTAACACGCAACATTGATAATAATCAAGGGGGCACCCCAATTATTAAGCGTGTCAACTCGTATAACCAAGGAAATTGCAATTAACACCCGGCTTTGGCAATAAGCAAGTGGGTCCCCCAAATCTTTCATAATAAGAAAGTGGGTGGGTCCCCCAAATCTTTCATAATTAGAAAGTGGGTACCCAATTAACAGACGTATCAACTCACTAAGTAAGGAACTAAAAAAAAAAAAAAAAACTAACTAACTAAGGTACCCAGCCACAACACCCGAAAAAAATAAAAGAAAACAAGAAAACACACCACACAACAACTCCTCGGATAACTAAGGAAATTGCAATTAACACCCAGCTTTGACAATAAGCAAGTAGGTACCCCAAATATATTCTGTGATGATTCTCTATTTCAATATATTTTTCTAGATTATTTAAAAATAGTGTTTTATCTTATATTATTTGTGACAGATAAGATACATAACAGATTGTGACAATTTCGTGAGGACTTGATGATTGAATAAGCCATGCTTACACTTGCCTTACAAAAAAGGAGTGCATCATCGGCAAAAAGAAGGTGGGCGATATGTGGGGCTCCTCGAGAAATTGCAATTCCAACAATATTTCGCCTTTGTTCCTCCAACCATAAGAGATGTGAGGCCCTCCACACACAAAAGAAAAAGAAAGGGCGATAAAGGATTCCCTTGACAAAGACCCCTTGTAGACTAGATTGATTCAAAACAATGGCCATTTAGAATAAACGAATAAGTCACGAAAGTAATACAAAACATGATGAGCTCAACAATATTTTGTGAAAAACCAAGCTGAAGTAACATACCCCAAAGGAATGACCATTTGATACGGTTATAAGCTTTACTAATGTCTAGTTTTAATAAAACCCTCATTGCCTCTAGTATGACATTTGACGTAATGATTGATTTTGTAGGCAACCAAGACGTTATCTGTCATAAGACGCTAAGTACTGATAATTCCATAACAAGTTAATATTTTCATGCAATTATGTTATGGAATTATCTAGTTTTTATTGAATTATGAACTAATTAAATTTTAAAGTGCACTAAATACAGGAAAATCATCAAACAAACGCAAACGAAGAAAAAACATGAACAAGAAGGCCACTAACTTGGGTGCAACTACACCCAAGTATAGGCGCGAATGTGCCCAGGTTAGAGAGCAAAGACGTTGATGATAGCGTTGGGTGCGACCACGCCCAACATTCTCCGCAGACGCGCCCAAGACAACAGCAAAAATGAAGAAACACGCCGCTAGCGTGACTGCACCCATACATGACTGCAAGCGCAACCGGCCCTAGATGGAAAAGTTGAAGATACTGTAATGGGCGCACCTCTGCGGATGCGCCCATGTCTAAAGAAAATGCATCTTTTGCTGTATTGGGCGCTACTGCATTTAGTTATGCCCACGGATGAACATGAAGAGTTATAATCCAATCCCAAAACGGATTTCGGGCAATCCTAATGCCATTCAAACTCTCAATTTAAGGCCAACTCTTAACTCTTAATCCCTATTGGACTCTAACAGATAGTAATTGAAGAATTTTAGGGGAGATTGAAGACCTTAATTCCATCTCATGATTGGAGCACTATTTATAGGATTCGTTTTATTTTTCATAGGCATCACCTTGGAAAATTTGGAAGACTCGCTCAGGTGAAAGCATTCGAGATCATCGAATCTTTCGTATCTCAGTATTTTGTTCCTTATTGTCTTTTCTTGTTTAATGTTTATATTCATTACCATGAATATGAGCTAATTTCCTTTTTCTAGGATTATGTACGAACTAATTTTCATGGATTAATTTAGAGTTGATATTTTTCCTTTATCTATCATTGATTTTTTTATTACTTCTTTTTTCATGGTGCTCGTCTTAATTTGATTGTCCGGCCAATATTCTAATTAAATCTTCTAAACTTTAAAGATTCTTGGAAGGGATATTTAGAGTAGGCTATCGATAAAAGAACTTAAGTTTGATTTATTTGCATAATTAGTTGAATAAATTGATTCATGTGTAAGAAAGGAATCTGCTTGCATGCTTTAATAAGCTTATTTAGTGGTTCTTAATTAACTCCCAATTTTTGTAATTCGTATAGAAATATATCAAATTAATTAATTAGGAGTTTTGACAAAAAGTTACGCAGAAAGGCCTTGGAGTTGCTCTCTACACACAATTTGGTTTAGTTTTAGTTAATCTTTACTTTTGCAAATGCCATTCGAATTTACACCAATTTCTCATGGGACGATACTCTTGTTCACTCTTTATTATTTATTGCGACACATTTACTTGCGTGCGGGTTTTTGTTCAACAAGTACAAAGGCTGGTTGAGTCGGGGATATAATATAGTTAGGCATGCTTTTAAAGTAGTTAGCTATCATTTTAGAAGACATAGATTTGTGGATAAGTGCAATGAATAGTCGTGATTTTTGAAACTAATTTTTCTTGTAGTGGGCCTTATGCTAAATTTCAATGGAAAAATGTTGAATGATATCTTTGGGAATAAAGTTACTTTTCTATCACACCATCATGAAGATGGTGATAATTAGGGATATTTTCATTGGAAGTAATAAGATGTACCTTGTTAGAATTTCGTTCACCATTATCGTGTTGCAAGACTTGTTTTTCAATTCGTAGTCTTACAATGAGGTTGACAAGTTTCAACTTCTTTTATTTGCAGCATTGCCCTTTCTAGGGTTGGCTCTCCAAGAACATGATAATTTGTCAATGATAGCATTAATTTGCATTTGTTCATCCACGTTAATTAAACTCGTCAATATCATGAACTATCATTTAAAGATTATGGACTTATTAATAAACATATGTTTCTGCAACAATTTAAAACTTGAAATTATAGCTATAATTGTATTTTTTTTATACCGCTTCTTTGTTATCATACTTTCTCTAATGCTCTCCAAATCTTTCTAGCTAAAGAATATAAATTAGGGTAGAAACTATATGACCCATTGGCAAGCAATTACGTGTATAATTTCTACAATTATTCTCATCATTCTCTCACGTTTGCATCAACCTTTGATGTTCTTCCTTTTGTTGGCCATCAAAGCGTGATGCGTCATCCTCTTTAACTTCCATGCATGATGATCTATTCAACCTTCATCAGTTTCAAATAGAACATCTTTTGGGCCCACTTTTTAAAATATATTCATTGAAATGAAATGGATTGTTTAACTTATTTGTTCCTACAAAAATAAGCAGCAACTGATGCAATGTTTTTCATTTGGATGAATTTGTCTTCATTTGTAGGGAAAAAGTATTGGGAGAAAACGAGGCAATTGTAGTGTATATTTTATAAAGTTAATGTGGGAACTACGTCGCTCTTTAAGATGAATGCACTAACCCATCTCATAAGTTTGTGGGTGTAGCAAGGATTAGAATGTGTCTCTTATGGGATACAACAGTCCAGTTTTGGTTGTAGATTCACCAAAAACACTTACACTGTTAGATAAAGCAAAAGCTACATTAAACACTTGCAGTAAATCTCAAAATATAGAGAGAATAGAAGAATAAGGAGAGTGTTCAATGTGCTTTCTAGTGAATATGCAAAGCCCCTTTATTTAGTGTTCAAAACTAGATATGGCAATTCATGTGTATCATGTGGGTTTGTGTCGGATTGATTTAGTGGTATAATATGATTTTCGTCAACCCTAACCCAATCCAAACTAATGACAACATAAAAATGCCCAACTCTAGCACAACCTAATAAAAATTGAATTAAATTCAAGTGGACCTAATTTTCAAAATAATAGAAAATTTATTAATGAATTTAATCAAATATCAATTGAAAATCATAGTATGACATGCAATCTTAACTTTAAAGTAACTAAAATTATAATAAAACATTATTAAATGCTTGAAATAAATTGAATCATCAAGCATTCATCATGAAAGAAACAATACATACGAACGAATCATACTTTCAACACAAACATAATTATTCATTTTTGAATTTAACTACGGAAGCTTACCCTTCTTGGATCTTATTGGACTTGAATCACTGACTTTAAATTACCAAATTTGAATCGCCCTTTCGATCCGAATCAAATCACCAATACGGGAAACAACTCGAATTTGCACAGCCCAAATATCAATAGAATTGATTTCTAATTTGTTATAATAAACTCTCTTATTACAACACATGTAGAGAGAGAAGGAATAAAGTAGGTGAGAGAGTATTTTCTTTTAGGAGAGAGAATTAATCTGGCGTAGAGAGAGAGAGAAAGAATTCTGGAGAGAGAAAAATATTCTGACGTTAGAATTCTATTCTGCAGAGAATTCTTTTTCTAATTCTCTCTCCCTTATTCTATTACATTATCCACTAACCCCATAATTAGTGGTGGGTGGTTATAGAGAGTTATCGCTAATTCAAATTCCTAACCACTCACTCCAATTAATATTGGTCGGGTCAACCCTTTTGGGCAATCCAAATTCATGACCTAATTTCCAACACATTACAATGAGAATACAATAACAGATAGGTATGAGCGCAAAGAGAAGGGGGCTAGGGGGGGGTTAGCGTTTTGGGTACTTTTGTTTTGAATTTTAAGTTTTTATTTTGTTCAAAAATAAATTTGTGTATTAAATTGCCATCTGTATGTTAACTTGCCTAACGGTAAGATGTACAAAGTTCAATAAAAGGACCCTAGTTCAAATATTATGAAAAGATTTTCTTTTTTTATTGATTTATCATAGATGAAGAATTTTTCTTTTCTTTTTATTCATTATAATAGATGAAAAATTCCAGTATATTTATGTAGGTTTCTGAATTGAAACAATAGTAAACTCATGGAAATTTAACTATCAAAAAGGGCAGGGAAAAAAAGAAAGAAGAATAAGAAGAAGAAGAAGAAGAAGAACTCATAAATTTTTTTTATAGATATCCCAAGTTTGATACACATAAACAACAAATTAACTTTTTTAATTGATTTATAATTAGTGATGCAAAACTTCTCAAGATTTCTTGTATGTGCATTTGTGACCAATTTTATAATAAACCAAAATTTATTACAAAAGTTTAGGGGTCTAAGTGGAATAGGATGAGAAGGTTGTTATTGATTTGGCAATGGAAGAAAAACAGAGTATTTAAAAGCGTAACATTATTTGACACCCCCAACATTTTGAAGACTATAAAAATTGTAACTCTCAAGAATGTAGAATACTTAATGCAAAAATTCAATATATTGAATTATATAGTAATATATAGTTATTAATATAATAATATAGATAGACACACATATTAAGTACGATTTCCACTTCTTTATATATCCTATCAATTGTGGCGCACTTGATATGTGTGCTTATATTCTTATTTGCAAAATTGAGAATATCTATTTATTTTAATAATCTTAAATGTTTCTTAATCTATCTCTACATTTATATTAACTTATTATGCAAATAACATGATTGATAGATAAACTTGTAGATGATGAAATTGAAAAAAATATATATAATTGAAGAAAAAAATAAAATAGAAAAAGCAATCACTAAATAGTGATTGATTTAGTGATGAACAAAAAATGTGATCACTAATTAATGACCAATTTCTTTACTTCGCCGAGGAAGTCATTGATTCAGTCACTGATCGGTCGCCAATTAGTCATTAATTGATCCCTGAATAGTTATTAATTAGTGATTGTACACGGTTGTCACTAAACATCAATCACTAAAAGTCTGTTGTTTTGTAGTGATATTCATATAGTTTTCTATTTTTTTCCTCAACGTTTGTGTTTACCTAATTAGGATGATTGGAGCTGTTATATCGTGACTATAGTTAATCTCTCTGTATGAGAGTCTTCCATTTCTCTCTATGATAGTTATCTCTCTCCATCATTGGAGCTTCTTAGTGAGATTATTTGTTTTCTTCTTTCTTTATCTTTTTTTGTTGTAGGTTTCCTTGTCTCTATCATAGTCGGCTCTTATGCTGAGGGGGTCCCTTGTTCTTATTCTCATATTAACTTCTATTTCTTGTTTTGGTTCGTTTATTGACTAATCTTAGGTTATTTATCTAATCTATCTACGCTTCCTATTGCTATTGTTGTGTCGCTTATTCCCTTAACCTTTGTTTGTCTTTCGTTATCTCTTTTCCGGAGTTATAATCGAATAGTGAAGTGGTGCCTTTTTCAAGTTGTGGTCATTTTTTTCTCCTCTAACTCAGACTTTCGACACTCCCTTCGAACATGGATCATGAATTGGAAAAACCTGCTTCAACTCTTATCTTGAATGAAGAGGAGGATAATACTCTTATGATTCCTAGTGGTGAATAGGGAAATGATTCATTTAATCATGAATTGGCATGAGTTGGTCATCTGTTAACCTTGAAACAATATCATTTTGAGGCCTTTCGCCAAGTGGTTACCAGGGTGTTCAATCCAAGGCCAGGAGTTGATATATATATATATATATATAAAGGTGATTGTTGTATTTTGCTTCCATTCAATCATATTAGAATAAGCAATGGGCCCTCCAGGGATGTCCACGGTCCTTTGGCAAACATGTCTTACTTCTAAACTACCTGGCCATGGACCAAAATCCCCTTGATGTTAATTTGGATCTATGTGAGTTTTATGTTCATGTTTTTGGCCTTCTTATAAGCAAGGTGACACGTGAGGTGGCCACTCACATACGTAATCATCTCGGTGGATTCTTGAATGTCGAAATGGATGAACATGGTAGAAGCCCATTCGACTTTTTTCTGCATATAAAGATAAGTTTTTTGGTCTCTAAACCTTTAACTTGAATTATGAGGATTGATGGGCAGGAGGACGAGAGTTACATTATTAAATTTGCCTATGAATGACTGTCTTTTGGGTTATGTCATGGAAAAATGTGAGAATCAATATGATAATGATTTCAATCATGAGCAAAGTATTCAATTTGAGTCATTGCTTCAAACATTTCTATCAATTGGAAGTTCTTCATGTACGAGTCCATCAATTTTTTCTTCCAATCTTTGTGGGCGTGGCAAAGTTGGTAGTAATTCAGAAAGTTATCTAAGTTCAATGAATATGCTCTGGGGTAGCAATGTTTTTGGATCATTTTCTAATCGTGGCAAGGTGAATAAGAAACGTGGAGGAAATCATGGGGAAGTGATGAATAAAAATCATGGGCAGTTTTTAGTTGTTGATTCTCATCATGTTTCCTTTCAAAATTTCCTTTCAAAATAGGTGTTTGCATAAGGAAAGTGCTACTTTAGGCCACATCAACAAAGCCCAATGGGCTAGATTTAATTGAATGAACTGAAAATGGTTTGTCTGGAGGTTATAAAGAAGTGGGCTATAATTGCAATTCTAGTGGACCTCTTATGGACATTGCTAGCATTGGACATTTTTATTCCAAAACTGATAAAGAAGGCCCATCTAGTAATTTAGCAAAGGAACTCATCACTAATGTCAGATGCTTCTCTGAAATGAATGAAAAACAAAGTTCTAGAACCCCTATTATGGAAACCTCTCTCTTTGAAGTTCTTTTGTCCATCTCTTCAGCCCCAACAAAAATCAACAAGAGTAACAAGTAAGGCCACCCAACTTATATCCCGCCTTATCGCCGTAAAGTTTTGACCAACAAATTAAATAAGCAATGCAAGAAAATTAGGGAGAAATTAGGTGAAAATGATGGTCAGGAGGAGCAACCACACAAACGGCTTCAATTGGAGTCAATTCCAATCAATGGTAATGAAGTTTCTTCAATGGCAAAGACTATGGTGCAATCTCGCCGACAATAATGATTTGCCTTAGCTGGAACTACCAAAGGTTGGGGAACCTTTGGACAGTTCGCGAACTTGGAGCTATGTTCCAAAAATTTAATCGCTAACTGGAATTTTTTTTTTGAAACCAAACTATCTTCCTCTAAATTTGATTTTGTTTGTGATCTTTTTGGTTAGTTTGGTGTATGTTTTCACTTGATTGGGCAATTTGGTGGTTTTGGACTATTGTGGACTAAGAACATGAATGTTCAGCTGCAAAGCTTATTCAATTCTCATGTTGATATTATGGTTTATCAGAAAAACTCTAATTTATCCTTTCGTTTGACTGGTATTTATGGGCACCCTATTGCTTTTGGACGTTGTGAGACATGGGCTTTACTTAGAAGACTCGATGGTTCTCTGGATGCTTCACGGTTATGTATTGGAGATTACAATTAGATTTTGTCTATTGAAGAGAAACTGGGAAATGCCCACCCTATTATAAGCAAAATGCAAAATTTTCAGGATGCTCTTTCAGATTCTGGACTACATGGTCTGGGTTTTTCGAGGTTCCCATTCACATGGTGCAACAAAAGACCAACTCCATGCGCTATACGTGAGTGATTAGATCGTGCTTATGCTTTAAGTAGTTGGATGCAGATGTTTTATCACCACTAGGTTAATCACTTCTTTGTCGAAACTTTGATCACACTCTTTTATTGATTGAGTTTGATAAAGATGAGCCCATTCTCTAATACCCTGGAAAGAAAAAATTTAAGTTTGAGGTTATGTGGTTGAAACATGATCAATGTGTGAAGATGATCGAGGAGTACTGGGATAGTTCTGATCATACAGGGACAGGTTGTGATATTTGGAACTGTATAAAGAATTGTCGTATTGGTTTGATTAAATGCAGTAAAGGAATTTGGATCGATGAAACAAAGAATTCAGTGCTTACAGGAACAGATTAATGATCTCTACTCCAATCCATTAATGGGGGAATCCAAAACCAAATTATCTACCTTACAAAAGGAGCTTGAAAGCATGCTAGATAAGGAGTCAGATTCACGGAAACAACGTGCCAAAGCTCATTGGCTTAAGGATAAGGACCGTAACACCAGATTCTTTCATTTGAAAGCCACGACCAAATTTAAGAACAATGTCATTGAGGGTATTCGAGATGCTAATGGCAATTGGTGCATCTCGATTGAGGATATGGAGGGGGTGATCCTTGAGTATTTCCAGCATATTTTCATTTTGACTCTCTATCTGATGAGGTCATTGACGAAGTCCTTAAGTTACTAGATGAAAGAGTTGATCACTCCATCAATGAGGTATTAATTCATCCATTTACTCATGCTGAGATAACTAATGCTCTAAACTATATGTATCCTCTTAAGTCTCCTAGGCCGAATGGTATGCCTGTTATTTTTTACCAAAAATGTTGGCATATTATCGGTAATGTTGTTACATCCTTTGTCCTCAACTTCTTGAATAGTAGTCATTTGCCTCTTAAGTTTAATTACACTCATATCATCCTTATTCCTAAATGTGTTAAACCTAAGTTTGTCAATCAGTTTCATCTTATTAGTGTAAGTAATGTGACAGATAAAATTGCATCCAAAACTTTAGCTAATAGGCTTAAGCCATTTATGGACTCTATTGTGTCGATACCCAATCCGCCTGTATTCCTGGTAGATTAATTAATGACAATGTGTTGTAGCTTATGAGATTAACCATTACCTTAAAAGTAAAAATAAAGGGACCTTGGGCCACTTGGCTTTTAAACTCGATTTGAGCAAAGCATATGACAGAGTGGAATGGCAATTCCTTCAAAACATTTTACTTAAATTAGATTTTGCAGAACGTATTGTTAATATTATTATGTCTTATGTGTCAACTGTCTCATATTCGGTTAGCATTAACAGCTCTCAATTTGGTTATTTTCACCCTCAAAAAAGGGTATCCGTTAGGGCGACCCTCTGTCTCCATGTTTATTTCTTTTTTGTGCAGAGATTGCTAGCTGTTTGATTTGGAATAAGGAAAGTGATAGCATTATTCACGGTGTCGCTGTTAGAAGGGATGCCTCCCATATTTCCCACTTACTTTTTGTTGATGATACCTTAATTTTTTGTCAGGCTACTGTTGAAGCAGTTGAGGATATTCAGGACATTTTAACTGTGTCTGAACAAGAAATTAATATGCAAAATCAACAATGGTGTTTAGCAAAAATACCTCACCTCAAATTAAGGATTAGCTCTTGTCTTGGTGTGAAGGTCGATGTGGCTCATGATAAATACTTAAGGCTTTCTTCCATTGTGGGACAGACCAAAAAGAAGTTTTTGCATTTATCAGGCAACGTGTGGCAAAGGATTAACGATTGGGGTGAAAAAACGCTCTCTAAGGCTGGGAAGGAGGTACTTATCAAGGCTATGATGCAGGCAATTCCAACATATGCTATGTGCAACTTCAACCTCCCAGATGGACTTATTGGTGATATTGAATCTATAATAGCAAAATTGTGGTGGGGTGATAAGGGTCAGCAGAAAATCCAATGGCTTAAGTGGAGTGAGATGGGTCATAGTAAAATAGACAGATGTATTGGCTTTAGGGATCTTCGGGTATTCAATTTAGCCTTATTTGCTAAACAAGCATGGAGAATTCTCATGTTTCCGGATAGCTTATTGGGAAGGCTATTGAAGGCTAAATACTATTCCCATGACACATTTCTCTCTGCAAATAAGGATTTCAGTTGCTCATGGACTTGGAAAAGTATATGAGAGGTAAGTTCGATCCTGAAAGAAGGCATGCGTTGGAGAGTTGCCATTGGAGACTCAATCTTAGTTTGGCATGATCGTTGGATCCCCATACCGTCTACTTTTCATGTTATATCCCCTGCCAAGGTGCTTCCTGATGATGCTAAAGTGTCTATATTGATTGATCATAGTACTAGTGCTTGGAATAGACCTTTATTAGAGTCGATATTCTTACAACAGGATGTGGAGGGCATTATTTCTATTCATTTAGGCAGCCAGAATAATGTTGACAGACTTGTATGGCACTATTCAAACAATGGCTCATTCTCAATTCTTAGTACGTATTATCTTGAGTTGGAATCTCGTCGATCCTTACTAGAAAACACTCTAGGAATCGGATCTAGCCATATATGGTAGATTATCGCTTTATTTGGTCTAGAAAACTCCCCCTGAAAATCAAGATATTGGCATGGAGATTATGCCTCAATATCTTACCATTTAGAGCTAATCTCTCCCATGGTGGTGTCGCTATGGATGCTTTGTGTGAGACTTGCATTTCTCAGCATGAAACAGTACTTCATACCGTTAAAAAATTCATTTTGCGAGGCAGGTTTGGGCTCTCCCTAACCTTCCTAATAACTCTATCCTTCATCATGCGAATTCTCCTCTAGGGTGGTTTCAACATCTTTTTTATTCTTTCGATGCTTGTGAGTTTGACTTTGTTGTTACATGTTGTTGGGCGATTTCCTATCGTCGGAATCAAAAGCTTTTTTGCTTTAAAGATCATTCTCCTTTGGATATGATTTTATTTGCTTGTGAGTATGTCGACAATTTCCAGGCTGTGTTGAGTTCGGAGTCTAGACTCGCTGGCCTTACTACTTCGAATGTGGCTCGCTGGTCTGCCTCTAGTGTCGCTCCTCGGGTCATGGTAGCTTTTCGCTCCGTGATCCAAAATGCCACTCGCGAAAAGAAAACATTCTAAAACCGAAAACAGGAAACTAACAGGTGCAATTCAAACTAAAATTCCCAAAATATCATTTCAAGTCAATATAGTTGTCCAAAATACATAAGCAACTAATTAAAATTGCAAGTCATCTATCCGTACAGTTCATAAGTCTAAAAGTCCAAATCGAGCCAGAATTACAAACTTAATTACAGTTCCAAAAAGAAAACTATCACGATCAAACTCTAATCTTTCAATCAATAGTCCATGGCCTAAGAACCTACATGATATTATGGAATCATGAGTCCACTGATCCAATAAGACTTATGGCAGGAAAAAAAGAATGAGGGAGTTCCAATAATATGCATATCAATATCAAGACGAGAATGTAATTTCAATAAACGATTCGGAACCATCACGACAATCAAATCAAGCAGATAATATTAAATATTTATCACATTCAAGTCGTAAGGCAGAAACAAGCAGTTTGGTTAGTCTGTCACCCTTATAACACCAATACATATCATATAAACTCCTTATCCCTCCAAACTCCCAAATGAGCATCATATAAATAGTAAAACACGGCCGACGTACGTGCTCTAGAGTAACCCTTCAGAACCCTACCTCCAGGGTCATTCGGACTACCCCACATACAGGGATTTACAAGATCTCAGATCGTCAACCCGATATTGCCCAATCTAATACTCCTGAAAACCCCTAAGGCCCAACTTGCTTTCATTCATGAGGTTAGAAATAAACAGGATATTCAAATACATTGTCTAACGTGAAGTCATTTGGTATATATTTGATTGACCATTAATATTTAAATAAACAATTCGAAAATTCAGCCAATCATATCAATCAAACAAATCGGAATTGAACTATGGATTAGCTTGGAATCTTCATCTTGTTAAAAGAGGTAAAATACGAAAAAAAATCATTTGGTAACAAATGTAAATATCAAAATTCATTTAATTCGACTTTGCATATAAAACCTTATTTAGATCATCAAAATGATTTTGTTAAAAGATATGGAGTTGAATTCAAAGATATTACATTTAATAAAAATATCAAATTAGCTCAAGGTTTACATTTTCCTAGTGGCAGTCCATTTTTTGATTTTTTTAAAAATTTATCTCAATGAATAAAAATCCATATTTTAGCTCTATAAATAACTAGACTCAATAAGCTTTCTAATAGTATACCATATAGACAATTTGGACAAGAGGAAGTCAAGTTTTCAAGGTCGGGAAGTTGGAGGTAAGACAAAAATCTTTTCAGTTTTCAATAGAAGTGGCAACCAATATTGTAAGGGTGTTTTCATTCATTTTTCTTCTTAGTTTTTCATAATATTTTATTCTAAAAGCATCTACACTCAAAGAGATTTCCAACGGTATATCATATGGGCTATTTGGAGGAGTGAAAGTCGAGTTTTTGTAATTGAGAAATGAAGGGTTGTGCTGGGTAGAGCTACCCAAGAAGCTGTCCCTTTTTTTTTTCTTTAAAAAACTAAATTTGTTTCAAAATTTCTTTTTAATCCAATGTCCAAGATTCAATCCCAATCCAAGCATAATTAATGGTATCAAAGTTATACAAGAGGTCTTAAACATGGAATAGAGCTTATAACAACAAGAATAGCGAAAACAACGATATAAGCTCACAATAACAACGATTCAAGAAAATCATGATATCAATAGCTTAAGCACAAAATCATACTTTCTAAGCATAAGAAGAATCATATGCTCATAGGAAAGGAAATGAGAGTCCATAAATCTTACTTGTTGATGTCTAACTTGTCAAAATAGCAAATGATCTCAAGCTTGAGTTAAACACCTAAATAACAACCAGTCATGTGTTAAACTCCCACATTACCATATCATAATCATTTAACCATCATTTTAGCATTAAGCTTACCAATGATTGGAGAGATACAACCCAAACTTCCCTTGATCTTGTTTTAATGTTTAAGAAATTTTGCAAGCGTGTGTGTGTGTGTGTGTGTAAATGTAGACTACCGAGAGGAAGGAAAGAGAGGGAAAAGAAACTGAGTTTGCAATAGCAAAAAGGGATGAGAAAATCTGAAAATCCAAGCCTCTCAATCCATTTTTATATTGGTTAAGTTGAGATCAATAATGGTCAAAATTTTCAGCTAGAATTAGGCAAACCAATCCCTTAAAATCTGAAAGAATTTCGGCTACCATGCTTGCTGTAGATTTGGATCTGATTTCCTTGTTCTTTTCCTTTTCCTTTTTTTTTTAAATATTAAATTAGTGGGTCAAAATGTGGGCTGAATTTTGATTATATTTTGGGCTTGTTTTTTGGCTTGAATAAAGTTTATTGGGCCGAATTGTTACAAGAAATCAGAACTTAAATGAAAGAAAATGTTTCGGATGTGCTAAACTTATTTTGAAATCGAAACGTTTTTCGTTTCATTGAAATTGGTTTGAATCGGCAATAAAAATTTTAATTAGAAAAATCTCGGGGTATAACACCTAGTCTGGGCCACCTCAAAATCAACTTTGACACGGCATGCCTTGGTAATGGTAGTGCAGTGGAGATGGGAGTTCTGGCTTGGGATGAACATGGCAGCTGTGTTGCTTGGAAATCGTTGGTGATTGATAGGGGTGTCAATTCGGGTGGGGTGGGTGGGTTCGGGTCGGGTTGGTGAATGGGTATAACAGAAAAAAGGCCAACCCAAACCCAACCCGACCTGATACTCAACCCGAAATGCTAAACCCGAACCTAACCCAATTGGGTTCGGGTTGGGTTCGGGTTGACCTGAATTTCAATCAGGTCACCCAACAACCCGAATAACCCAACCCAACCTGAAAAACCCAATCCAACCTGAATTATTACATTCATTTTCTCTCAAACCTGACACAACCCGATTGACCTGAATTATACAAAAAAAAATTAAAAAAATTTCAAGAAAATTACAAGTACATTCATAAGTTTGCACCAAATAGTTTGCACTAATAATAATAGAACATTCATAAATTTTATGATGAAATTCCATCCAAATGACAGAAATTCCATTGACTCGACGAAACAAGTAAAAAGAAAATCACAATATTTCAGATACTAGTAACAGCAGCACCCTCATTTGCAGCAACAATGCCTTCACCCTCCTCTAGAACCTTCTTTTTTACTTTCAAATCTCCAGTAATATCTACAACTCGCTTAAATGAAAGCAGCTCAGCAAAAACTCTCAAAATAGAATCACATGGGATCTGAGGAAATTCATCCGTTGGTACTTGGCTTCTTATTTCTGTCTTATATTACTTACCTCTCGATATCAAATGTCAAAAATATTGGAAGCGTTAGTTGCATCGGTACTTGATTCATTATCATTCCCATGCAAGCCACTACTCATTATATCTTCAGTCAACTCTTCCAATTTCACAATATTTTCTACAATAAAAAAATAAAAAGTGTTAAAAATAATTAATTATTGTAAACCAAAATATAAACAATAAAATCACTAAATACTTACCTTTCTGCCCAAATAACCAATCTTTACAACATACCAATACCTCAACAATTTCAGACTTCATTGCACTACGATATTGATCCAATATTCTGCCACCGCTACTAAAAGCTGACTCAGAGGCAACGGTTGAAATTGGAACAGTTAAGACATCCCTTGCCAACTGTGCAAGTTCAGGATATCTAAACTGATGAGCTTTCCAATAGAGAAGAACATCAAGTTTAGAAGTCATATCAAGTCTCGATTCTTCCAAATAGAGTTCTAATTGAGTTTTTTGAGGAGCGGATTCTAAATTTGAAAATGAGTCAAACTCCTACATAAACGTAAATGAAATGTATCAGTCAAGATTAAGCAAATAAAATATATATTGAATAATGGAATATGGAAATAAAGACTAAAACTTTCATATTTACCTTCAAAACATCCAAACAATCAATTACAGCAGGAGAAGCATTGCTATTAGATGTATTATGAGAATTGGAAGATGCACATGTGCTGCTAGTGGTCGGCTTGGAAGCATTGCGTGAATATTCGTCAAACAAAGACACCAACTTACTCTTTACTACGTTCAACTCAGCATTATTCTTCTTTCCATAAAGTTTCTTATAACAGAACTCAACAAACTGCATCTTAAACCTCGGATCGAAAATCACAGCAATGGCGAACAAGACATTATAATCTTGCTAATACTTGTCAAATTTCTCAAACATCTTAGCGGCCATTTTCCTCTTGAAATCATCTTCACTTTCCAACTCTTGTTGCAAAGTCATCTCAATTGTAAAAACTCGAGGAAAGTAAAGATTTGCAGTAGGATACTTCACTCCAGAAAACAAATTTGTAGTTTGATAAAAAGCCTCAAGAAATTTGCAAAGCTCTCCAATCTTTTCCCATTCATCATTAGTAGGACAGTGTGTGAGGTTAGAGTCACTCAACTTTAAATGATTAAAGGCACGACGATAGTGTAAAGCGCTGGAAAGCATTAAATAAGTAGAATTCCATCGAGTAGGAACATCTTGCCGTAGACCTCTTTTACAATCAAGTGAACATTGGGTCGCAGAGGCTAAAAATTTTTGCTTTCTTACTTGACTACCTTTAACATACTTCACACACTCACGAATTTTCTCAACCGAACTATCAACCATTTTTAAACCTTCCTGCACAATCAAATTAAGAATATGTGCACAACAGCGAACATGAAGAAACTCACCACCACTGACCAATGAACATTTTAAAATAAGTTGATCCCTCAAGTAATTAACAAAGGCATCATTCGCTGCAACATTATCCAACGTTATTGTAAAAACCTTCCTATCAATACCCCAAGCAACCAACAAATTACTAATTTTGTCACATAATGCAATACCCGAGTGAGGCGGTGGCATGTAAGAAAAATTTAAAATTCTCTTTTGCAAAGACCAATCGGAATCAATAAAATGCACAGTTAAGCAAATATAACCATCAGTAGCAATAGAAGTCCACAAATCTGAAGTGAAACATATTTTTCCAGGACATGAACGCAATTCTTGAGCAAGCCTATTTACTTCGGTCTTGTGTAACTTAAGAATATCAGCCCTATCCGTATTTCTTGTGAAATGACTCACTTGAGGTTCTAGATAAGAGAAAACAGACCTAATTGCTTCATATTCTACAAATTGAAATGGCAATTCATGTTTCACAATTGCTAACACTAGCAATTCTCTAAATTTTTCTTGATTAAATTTCTGTGATCGAATAGAAACTCCTTTTTCACCTTGTTCTAATAGGGCTTGAGCAATATCACGAGTTTTTTGTCTAGGACATTGTTTTAGAACATGGCGTTGCAAGTTACCTGTACCCATGCTACTATCAGCACGGTAAGTGACCCCGCAGCTTTTACACTTACAACGTAGTGGCTCATTATTTTTTGCCGGTAGCATTTCAAAATATTGCCACCATTTGAACTTCAATTGCCTCTTACGTTTGCCTTTGATAGTTCCTAATGGCTCATCTTGAAAACCGATATTTGCATTATCATCCATAAGGACTTCCACGCTATCTCTTTCTTCATCATGGAGATCAACATCAATAGATTCTGTACTCATTCTGAAATAATAAAATTTAAAGCTAGATCAGGCAGTATATTATGAGAAAACTAGGCAACATTTTAAAAGGGAGACATTTTAATTTTCAAAATATGTTGGCCGATTTGAAGTAACATTTTAATCTCTGCAATACCCATCATTGTGAAATCCCAGAGCAGTATATCCCAGGCATAATATTAACCATAATATCACAATCTCCTTAAGTCAATCGAATAATAGACATTTAGTAATAATTTATTGTTTTTCTGATGTTGAACCTATTAAAAGAGACTTCAATATTTTTTTTTTTTAGATAAAAATAGGACTTCATTAATGAAACCATAAAGCAGGAAGAACATTACAACACAATCCAACAAAAAGCTAAATAAAGTAGCAAGGATGAACATCACTAGACAGCTTCCTCTACAAGAGGATGTCTAGCCAATCTAAACTCAAGAAGAAGGTTCCTGGCGAAAATCACGATCTCGTTCGGTATGGCCTTTGTTCCAGCATGTAGTGCTCTATTCCGATAATACCATAAACTCCAGCAACACACACTAAGCAAGGCAAAATCCTCCTGATCCATTCTTGGTATAATTCCAGAAACGTCTGTCTTCAATCTGGGATGGATCTAATTTAATTTGCATAAATCGTTCAGCGTCAACAGCCCATAACTTCTCACGAATTTTTGCTTCATTCCAATAATACTTTTAATATTTTGAAAATTTAATATTTTTAAATTGTTTCAAGACGTAAACAATCTTTGAACAAATCACAATTCCCTCCA
>JACFYI010003842.1:27904-38132 GCA_014898755.1 Handroanthus guayacan
AAAAAAAAAAAAAAAAAAAGGATGATTGGATGAAATTGCTTTAAATACTTGAGTTGTTAGTTATTGAAATTGACCTCCCAAGTTGTGATTATAACTATATAAACTTTAGGATGTTAAAGTACATAGAACATAGAAAATAAATAATAATTGATTTCTTTTATTACAAAAATATATATTTAAATTTGTTTTATATATATATATATAATAAAATTTAAGGAAGTGAAATTGTCAAAAATAAATAATTTAAAGTATCTCAAATATATATCCAACATGTTTATTATGAGTTGTGACAAAAAACTTAAGTTCGAAAGATAGGGGCGGTAATTCATGTGTGTCGAGTGAGTTCATGTGGGTGGATATAGGGCTATAATATAAATTTTGCCAATCCTAACCCAATCCAATCCGATGATAACCTGAAAGTGTCCAACCATAACCCAACTAAATGAAAATCAAGTCGAGTTTCAAGTCAACCTGATTTTCAAAGTAATACATATATATAAAAAAAAAAAAAAAAAAATTGAAGAAGTTTAAGGGGGGACGTCAATAAAACTTAAAAGTTGCAATTTACCCCCTAAAGTTTTTAATTAATATTTGATCATACTCCCTAGAATAAGAAGCTTTATAGCACAAAGCCCTTGCAGTTAAATTTTTCCCTATTTTGTGTTGTTAGATACAAGCATATGCATTGCATCCGGCCATTCTTGGTTGCTAGATTACAAGCATATGCTTTGCATGAGGCATGTAATGTATATTATTGTAATCCAATAGCAAAAATAGTCAAAAATTTGACCAAAGAAGCTTTGTGCAATAAAGGATATTTTTTTTTGGGAGGGGGGAGGGATAGGGATGGCAATGGGGCAGGTTAGAATCCGGACCCGATGCGACCCCGCCCCAAATGAGGCGGGTCCGGGGTGATTAAATGGGGCGTGGGGTGGGGCTTGGGGCTTATGTTTTAAGCCTCAGCGGGTCCGGGGCAGGGTAGGGGCCTACCTACCCCACCCTGTTTAAATATTTATATAACATAATATATCATATGTAATATACTATATTATATTTTATAAAATAATATATAATATATTATCTATAAAACACACTATATACATTATATTGTTATATAATATATATTTCATTATATATTATATATAACTCTATGTATATGAGCATAGGACGCCCAGGTCAGACCAAGTTGTCAAATTAGAAATTGACCCTGATAAAGCTAGACCATAAAGGCGGCAACCAGCCATGCAGGCGGTATAATTGGATTCCGGCCATATAGGCGGATCTTTTACTCCGAAGAGATAAACAAGACTCAAACTTATGTCTCAAATAGCCAACACGCCCTCAAAACGCCTCATCATGGCAACAACGGGCAAACCAGGCACCCAGAAACATAAATTAAAGCCTAGTTTATTCTTTAGAAACCCTCATCCGGCATCGTTTCAAATTTGGTTCCTTAGTATAATTTGGATATCTTGAAGAAATCTAAACCATAAATGCTTAAAATAGGGTAAAGAAGTATGTAGCTCAACACAGATGAATAACTTAGCCTGTTATTCAGGCTAGAAAACAAGACAAAAAATAAAGGAAAGCAGTAAAAGGTAAGAGAATTACCAGAATAAACGGGAGGCCGAAACTCCCTTTTGCTTTATTTTGAAAAGATAGTAAAAATTTACAGTGGGGGAAAGGGTCGGATGATTTCAGAAGATAAGAGGAGGGCTCGCCGGAATTCTGCCAAGAAAATTGAAGTGGGGTGCCTTATAAAGGCCAAATCCGGACTCCAAACCAAAATTAAAAAGACCTAATTATGGATTCCAAAATTTTCAGATCCGTAATAGTACTATTACAAAAGTTATGAACAGTGAACAGTAAAATTGACCTGTGAACAGTAACTTTTGTCTTTTTGCAATTATTCTTGCTGACTGTTGGATGATTCTCCATTCTTCTTTCGAAAATTATCCAGGAGAGTGTCGGTAAGGGCGGCAAAGATATCATCTGCATTTGGGATAGTAATATCCTCGTCTGGATCTTGAGATTCTCCTGCCAGACATGTGAAAGGGTTTTCTCCTTTGGAGGAAGTGGCCATGGATGTATCTGATTTATTATCGGCTCCTATTTCTTCTTCCATATTCTTAAGAAAATCCCTTTTTACTTCTTCAAAATATGAGGTAATCAATTCTTCTTTTGAGACGGTTCCTTTTTGTATTAAAAGCTTTCTTTTTATTTTTTGGAACTGACTGGGAGATTCCCTCTGTTGCTTCATTTTGATTTGTAGACGGTATTCGTCTAGTTTTGATTTTATTAAGTCAAAAGTTTCTTGCCCTCGAGGCTGCCTGGTTTCTGGATCTTCAAGAAGCATTTTGTTCCAGAATTTGGTGAAGAAAATTCTTCTTAAGCAAGGAAAATTGTACTGATCATAATCAACTTCTGGACTCCATTTTCAGATCCATGGGATAGAGAATTCAGTGAAAAAGTGTAATGAGGCTATTCCTTCACACCATTTGTTATCATGTTCCAAATTTATTAATTTGGGAGAAAGGTGGATATAATCCGAATAAGCTGAGGAGTATGGCTCAGGGAGGATTTTTGGGGAAGGGCCATGAAAAATTCACCATTTATGGAACCACATTGGTATATCACGTGTATAAACATGGGAACAAACCTTGATAAACCAAGAATATTTTTTCTTCTGGTTTTCATATAAAAAGGCTTTATTAAAGGCTTCAATATAGTCTCAATAATTGAATTTTACCGAGACTTTATTTTCGGGGTAAAAATATTCTTTTTCTTTGAGGGTACACATTCCCCATTCTCCAGGAAGGATAATCTTTTTAATAATAATTTTACTAAAATTGAAACTTGTCCGGCTATGAGTCGGATAAAAGTGTTGAATTTCACAGGATTCTGTGATTTTGAGAATATGCTCAAAATAAGACCTTTGTTTATAAGACATTGCAGCATATGATACTACATCAAGGTACTTTTGCATTAAAGTCCAAGACTCATCCTGAAATTTCAGGTCTTTATAATCAACAAGAAGTATTACTTCTTTTGGGAATGATTTTTCATAGAGGAAAGAATCAGATTCTTCTTCTATCTCTTCATTGGTGATATTAGCATAAGTAGCAGTATTACTGCTTTCTGCATCATGCTTTTTCTTGTATTCAAGAAACTGTTTGTATAAAGGATCTTCAGTTTGGGTATTACCAGTAGAAGATGATGCTGTATTAGCAATATTCGAGGCTACTAGTCTTTGGGGGCCATGTTGGGCTATTACCCTTTCGCCTCGTCCATCTCTTCCTCTATAAGAGGGTTGTCCTCTTCCTCGTGGGATCATTTCTGCAGATATTAAACAGCAATAAGGACTGTTAAAAGATTTTTTAACCTCTTATGTTCATCCTTTAAGGCCCTAAGCTCATCAAATTTTTGACTGAGCTGTTCCAGAATGTCTATATCAAACATATGAAAGAGTCTTAATGCTCTAATTTGGAGCTTCTTGACTTCTATTAAGCCTTCATAGATTTGGATTCTCATTTTCAATCTTGTGATATTATCACAAAAATATGCAGAGGAAGACATTATTCCTGCAAACATTCACGGGACAAGAAATCAGGCAGACTATTATCTGCACCTTTCTTATATTGTATGACAAAGTCGAATTGTGCTAAATGAGCTTGCCATCTTGCAAACATTTGTTTAGAAACATCATGTTTGAAATCTTTATTAAACATGTATTTAGCTGATTGGCAATCAGTTTTTATAATAAATTTCTGATTATATAAATCATCTTGAAATTTAAGAACACATTTCACTATTGCAAGAATTTCTTTGGCAATAGTAGCATAATTTTTCTGGCTATTATTCCATTTTCCAGAATAAAATCTAACAAGATATTCTTGTTTAGTATCTGGGTGAATCTGTTTTAAGATCCCTCCAAATCCTATATCTGAAGCATCTGTTTCAATGATTTTTTCCCAATTAGGATTTGCTAACATTAAGCAAGGAAGGTTATTAACCTTTTGCTTAATTTTCCTAATAGCTTCAGTATGCTGTTCAGACCAAGATTTGGAAATTTTCTTTAACCTATCATATAAGATAGCCGTGTCTTCTGCTAAATTTTTATAGTAGGCGGAAATATAATTCAGACTTCCTAAAAATCTTTGTAATTGGGTTTTGTCTATGATTTTATCAGGAAATTTAGAAGTAAATTCGATACTTCGATTAATTGGAATTATTTTTCCCTTTTCAATATTATGTCCAAGAAACTTTACTTTTGTTTGGAAAAGTAACATTTTTTGTCTAGATATGACTAAACCGCTTTGTATAATGATTTTTCTAAAAATATCTAAATGCTTAAAGTGCATTTCTATATTTTTAGAGAAAATCAATATATCATCAATGTAAACTATTATAAACTCACTATAAGGAATGAATATATCATTCATGATAGTTTGGAATTTCGAATGAGCATTCTTCAGACCAAAAGGCATAACATTCCACTCAAATTGCCCTACTGGCACATTGAAAGCAGTTTTATACCTGTCTTTCTCAGCTATTTGAATTTGCCAGTATCCTGACTTTAAATCAAATTTTGAAAATATAATTGCATCATATAATCTGTCCAGTAAATCTTTTTTATTAGGGATTGGATACCTGATCCATTTTCAGACTTTATTAAGAGGTTTATAATTTATAATAAGTCTTGGAACACCTCTTTCTTGTTCAGCATGTTTGTTAACATAGAATGCTGTACAAGACCAAGGAGACTTGGAAGGTCTTATCAAACCTTTTTGTAATAAAGAATTTATTTCTTTTTTACATAACTCTAGATATTCAGAGTTCATTTGACATGGTCTAACTTTAGTTGGAATATTATTTTCATTAAAATTTTCTTCATATGGAAGATTGACAATATGCTTCTTTCTATTCCAAAAAGCATTAGGATGATCATTACAAATTTGTAACGAAAATTGGTTGGTTATTAGTTTAATCTTATCCTGTAATTTTGGATTTTGAAGTTTTTCTTCAATTGTTAAGATACTAATTTCCTGATTAAGAAAATTTAATTGTTGATGTTTTGCTATAAGCAAGTCTTTTACTTCATGCGGCATTCTAGTAAAAGGTTCAGTTATAAACTGAAAATGGATTTTATTTTCCTGAAAAGTTCCTATAAATCCTTTTTCATCAATATTTTTTATAGGAAATATTTTCTTTAAAAATGGGGTACCAAGTATAATTTGGTTAGTAATAGTTTTGACAAGTAAAAACTTGTAGGTATACAAATTTTTTCTTGACATATAAAAGCTTTTGGTATTTTATAATTAATTTTTAACCTCTGGCCATTGGCAGAACTAAGAGAATGGGTGGTTTTATGAAAATACCTGGTCGGGATTAATCCTTCTTGGATGCAATTTAAATCTGCTCCACTATCAATAAGAGCTGTAAATTCTCCTTGAAAATTATTATCAATTAATAATTTAATTTTAATAAACCATTTCTAAGACGTTACCATCTCAAGGGTTGAGAGAAAATTATCCGTTTCTGAAAATTCATGATTTTCATATCTTATATTAGGAAAAGTAATCATTTGATTATTATTAGCTTCTAATTTTGAAATCCTGTCATCAAAAGACTTATTTTTGATTTTGAGATTATAAATCTCATTTTTGAGGTTATTAACCTCTTCAACCAGATCTTGTACTGTTGCAGGAGTTTCAACTCTCTGTTTTTCCTTTAAGAGCCGTTGAACTTCTTGCATAGTATAAGGTTCTGGGGAAGTGAAAATATAACTTTCAGGATTTTTATTATAAGGTTCAGAAGTACTTGGACTATTTTCCACTTGATCTATTATCTTAGACCTTAATTCTGGATCCTTAATAATTTTTAATAGATCCATAAGACTCTCATTATTAAGGACATTTAACTCAAAAAATTGAGCCATTATCTGATATAATTCATCATTATCATGTTTTAAACATGACTCTCCTTTTTTACAAGGATCACCACATTTTTCCTCTGATTCAGAGTTTGATATGAGATCTTCATTTTCTAATGCCTTAATATCATTTTCAGATTCTGATGATCCTGATTCAGAATCATTATCCAAACTTTCTTCTTTTTCTGAATTCAGAAATAGTTTAGATAAAGTTTCTTTTAATTCTTCATCTATGTTGAGATTATTAATCTTTTTCTTCATTTTGCACTTATCAGCAAAATGTCCTACTTTACCAGATGTATAATATGCTTTAGGATCTCTATTATATTTTCTTTTTCTCTCTTTCTTTCTTTCATTTTTCTTTTCTTCCCTATGTTTATGACTTTTTCTTTTACGAGAAGATCTTCTTTTATAATCATCTTTTTTCTCTTTTTTATGCCTATGAGGCTTACTAGTGGATGGTTGTTCTAAACCAAATTGTCCACAAAACTGTCCTAACTCTTTCTTTTCTGAAAGACGTTTGAACTTAATTTGTCTATTAAGTTTTATTTCATTACATAAGGCTAAATCTTCTGATACACATGTGCCTATAAGCTTTCCATAAGTATAATTTTCATACTTGATATGAGTTCCATCTTTCCTAAGAACTCTTCTGACTCTTTCAGCAAATAATTTAGGTAAACCATCTATAAAATTGGCTTTCCAGTGATTACTATTAGCTTCACCAAGTTCATAAACTCTACTAAGGAATGTATCCTTATACCATCTCCATTTAGTAAGAGATTTACACTTTGTATTATTAAGAAGTGTTCTGATGGTTTCACTATTATCAGTCCATCTACCAGTAAAATGCTCAACTATGTTTACAACTAAAGTGTAAACGGCATTTTCTGTTTCTGTACCTGATTCCTTTTTGACAGTATTAAGAATATTATTTCTATTATCAGCAGTAAGGTAATTATCCCACCAGCCTTTTAATTGGCCAGTAAAACCTGCAACAATCATGTTTGCAACAGTTTTATCCTTATTACCATTATTTTTTGAAATAGTGGCAAACATTAACATTCTATGTACCATATTATAAATTTGCCTTTCGGCATAGCCATCTAAATTTCATTTATAAATGTTTTTACCATTGTAACTATTATTAACAATATACTCCTGTTCCTCATAGAGAACATCCTGGGGAGTAGGTCTGTGATAATAATAATGACGCATTTGTGGTTTATGAGCATAATTAATCCTATTAATTTCATCTTCTATAAGTTTTTTCTTATCAAGAGTAGTCCGCATTTTTATAGGGAAATTAGCTCCTTCCCTTATATCGTCAGTATCATAATCAAATATATTATATTTTTCAAGAGTATTAATTTTTAAATCTTTAAATTTTTCATCAAGGATTTTCTCTAATTCCTTGACAGGTTTTGTAATGAAATTATTAACTTCAGGAGGTGGCTGAATAGTCAGAATAGCTATAAGTTCCTGACTACTACTAGCTTGTTCACTTTTATTATTTTGAATACTTTCTTTAACTTGGTAAATCAAAGAATATAATCCTTCAACTCTATTATGAAGAGAATGGATTTGTTCTCCTAAAACATTTAGATACATATTCGAATAATTTTCTTGTTTTATCAAATTATTAATTTGATTTGTCATGACTTGAAGAGTTTCATTTTCAACAAGTTTTTGAAAAGCATTAAAATATAATTTTGCTTTATCTGTTTCCATCTGGAAAGGCTGTTGAGGGGGGTATACTCCTTTCAAAACCTTGCCATCAGATAGTTTATAATTCCGTTCTATGACTAAAATATAGTTTTCTACATAGTTGGTTATCAACCAAGGAACAAAAGGAATAAATTGGTTTTTTTCTGAAAGATACTTATAAAATTCTTCAGAAAACTTTTTCCTATCTTCTTGAGTAAAATTCTCAAATAACCATTTTTTAAATGGCTCCCATCTAGGTAGATTAAATTCTTTTTGAATTGTTTGTCTTGCCGGAGATCCCGGACTAAAATCAATTTTTGGTTTATTATCCATGAAAACACTGGTTTTATATTCGGTTATTACCTATAGGAAAATCCATATCGGACTCAGTTATTTCTTCATCCTGAGCTTTATAGACTGGATGAACAATATTACTCTGTGGGATTCTTAACTCATCAACTCTATCATGTTGATTTTCAGATTCCTCGGAAGGTGGTTTCCTGGTCTGATCTCTTATTTGAGATGTAAAGGCTCTAGATGGAGTTTCAACAATATAATCTAGAGGTGAAATATGAGAGTAAAATTATGTGAATGATGAAGATCTAGACATTCTAGATTTTGTAATAGGAGGTCCTATAAGTTTCCTATTATCTTCTAACTGTATTTGAACAGTTCCATCAGGTGTTTGAATAATATTAGTAAGATTATGATGTATTTTTGGTAAAGGGGGTACAACTTGTTCTATTATCCAATTTTCAGGAAAAGTTATTTCTTCCCACTTTATAGCTCTTCTAGTCGTAATATTCGACTTGCTAAAATTTGTCTCTATGAGAATAGTCTCATTTATAGGTTTATCAACTATCCTGCACTGTGGATTTAGTGTATGGAGTGGCTTATAATAAATCCTATAACAAACACATATGACCTCGGATCCGGGTGCATAATTATAACCATGCGTTTTAACATTCAAAGTAAGAGCATCTAGTATATTAACATCAGATAAAGATAATTGTAAATTAGGATAAACATCAAAATAAACAGAGCCATGGTGTTTAGTAGGGGTATTGAATTATGGCAGCCTCAACACAGATATCGTCCTAATGAATATTATTAGCAGAAAAACTACTGTTAAAAACAGTATAAAACAAGAATATGATATACCACAGAATATTGAAGAACTTAATAGATGGATAATTCCGAAAGTAGAACCCAAGACGATATACCGTCTAGGAACTTTTGAAAGAATAGGTTTAAAACAAGTAGTCAAAACTACTGAAGAATCAATTTCTCTTGATAAAGATGAAATGGTTATTAAACTCCTTAATGAGGGAGATATAAATTATTATAGATCTGACAAAGCTGATTATAAATTTATTCATATTGGACTTGTGCAAATTGCATTCAAGCCTCTAACTCTAGAAGGTTTGCCTGAAAGTTTTCTTGCTGCTTTACGAGATGCTCGTAACACTACAAGAAAAATGGGTTGTTGCTACAAATATTTTTGCTACAACATAAAGGACGTAATAAAAAATAGTTATTTACTACGAAATTTAGATCGTAACAAAAAAATAATTAATAAGATAATTATTAACTAACAAAATTAAATCGTAGCAAAAAAATAATTAACAAGATAATTATTAACTACGAAATTTAAATCGTAGCAAATAAATAGATAAAATATGTAGTTTTGTTATTTATTTGCTACAAATTCTATAAAAATCTTCAATAGAGTCTTAGAAGAATTTGGCCAAAAAACTTTTCATTTCCCTCTCTTTTCATCTAGCTACCGCCAAAACACTTAAGAAAAATAGAAAGATTAATTTTCTCCCCTATTTTATGTCTCAATGAAGCCCTTCCCCCCACTCTCTTCAAAACCTAGGATTGATGCCTCACGTATCTTTTTCCCAGTTTCTCTTCAAAAACCCATATCAAAATAGCTTCTAGTTGTTAATAGTGTGGGGAACATTTTAAGTTTTTGGGAAATATTTGGAGAAGATGAAAGCTTTCCCTCGCCCACTGTTCAAGGTACATTTCTGTAAATTAGTTTGATGTTTGGGACTCTTATTTCATTTGATTTGTTTTTTCATTTATTTAAATTTTTGGATGTTTTAGTAGTTTATGTTTCTGTAAATCAGTTTTGTGTCTTACTTTGTGAATCAATTTTGATTAATCCTCTAGCTATTAGTGCTGGTAGCTCTCCTTCTGGTAATGCCTCTCTTTTCTTTCCCTGTGGTCACCTTGCCCTTCTATTTACTGGCTTGGCTATTTCGAAAGAAAAGGATTCGCTTTCTGGGGTACTTGACTAGGCTATGATTCCCGGAGAGTCTCAAGGCCTCAAGCAACCCTGGATCCTTTCCTACCTCATTAGTAATTCCAATAAGATAATTAAGATAATATAATTCAACCCCGTTAAGTTTTAGCTGACAAGGTTATTAAAGGGAGACATGCTTAAGTTGATTGATGGAAACTCAAATCACTTTTTGAGAAAGAGGGATACGAAGTGGGTTTGGTAATAGCTGCATTTGGATTAAAAACAGATTACATTGTGCCCTACTGCTACAAAGCACATTCTTTTATTTATAAACTTTC
>JACFYI010003842.1:117773-129955 GCA_014898755.1 Handroanthus guayacan
TTTAAATTGCGATGACGTGAATTTCCAAAGTTATGATCGTTCCATTGACAAAAATAGGATAATTGGTGAAACATCAATGAATTAGGATTGCCTCATTTCTAATACTTTGAGTTACACTGGAACAAATAAGAACATAATTTGTTGCAAAATGTAATTTTTTCACAAGTTTTGAGTACACATGCATATTTTATGTTGTTTTATCTATTAAGTATACTAAATTATGTGTTAAAGAGTGGTTGAAACGTATTATCTTCCAATATGCCATGTCAAGGTGAGCTACTAAACTGGTTTAGTTGTAAAATTTAGCATTAAATTGAAGATAAAAAGTACTAAAGTTGATAGATCCAGTATTTATTTCTTAAAAATAAGTACTAAAGCCAATAATATCGTATTACGTATTAGGTGCAAAAACTTGTCCAACTTGGTTTGTTTAAATTGCAGTGACGTGAATTTCCAACGTTATGATAGTTCCATTAACGAAAAAAGACAATTGGTGAAACATCAATATGTTATGATTGCCTCATTCCCAATACTTTGAGCTACATTGGAATGAATGAGAGCATAAGTTATTGCAAAACGTAGTCTTTTTCATAAATTATGTGTTAAACTGTATTTGAAACATATTATCTTACAATATGTCAATATGTCTACTGAAGGTTGGCCATTAAAGTTTGCTTACTATGACTTTGTAAAGTATAGTACGAGACTGGACATTTCTAGTATTAAAGACACTAAATCAAGTATTTATTTCTTAAATTTAAGTACTAAAACTGAAAAATATAGTATTATGTATTGGATGTGAAAATTTGTCCAATTTGGCTTGTTTTAATTGCAGTGACATAAATTCTCAGACTTATGATTGTTCTATCAACGAAAAAGGACCATGGGATTTTATCTATTAAGTATACTAAATTGTGTATTAAAGAGTGGTTGAAACGTATTATGTTCCAATATGTCAAGTCAAGGTGGGCTACTAAACTCATTTAGTTGTAAAATTTAGCATTAAATTGAAGATAAGAAGTACTAAAGTTGGTAGATCCAGTATTTATTTCTTAAAATTAAGTACTAAAGCCAAATAATCGTATTACGTATTATGTGCGAAAACTTGTCTAATTTGGTTTGTTTAAACTGTGGTGACGTGAATTCCCAGAGTTATGATAGTTCCATTAACGAAAAAAGACAATTGGTGAAATATCAATATGTTATGATTGCCTCATTTCCAATACTTTGAGCTACACTGGAATGAATGAGAACATAAATTGTTGCAAAACGTAGTTTTTTTCATAAATTATGTGTTAAAGTGTGTTTGAAATATATTATCTTACAATATGTCAATATGTCTACTGAAGGTTGGCCATTAAAGTTCGCTTACTATGACTTTGTAAAGTATAGTACGAGACTGGACATTTCTAGTATTAAAGACAATAAATCAAGTATTTATTTCTTAAATTTAAGTACTAAAACTGAAAAATATAGTATTACGTATTGAGTGCGAAAATTTGTCCAATTTGGCTTGTTCTAATTGCAGTGACATAAATTCTCAGAGTTATGATTGTTCCATTAACGAAAAAGGACTATGGGACTTTATCTATTAAGTATACTAAATTATGTATTAAAGAGTAGTTGAAACGTATTATGTTCCAATATGCCAAGCCAAGGTGGGCTACTAAACTCATTTAGTTGTAAAATTTAGCATTAAATTGAAGATAAGAAGTACTAAAGCCAAATAATCGTATTACGTATTAAGTGCGAAAACTTGTCCAACTTGGTTTGTTTAAACTGCGGTGATGTGAATTCCTAGAGTTATGATAGTTCCATTAACGAAAAAAGATAATTGGTGAAACATCAATATATTATAATTGTCTCATTTCCAATACTTTGAGCTACACTGGAATGAATGAGAACATAAGTTGTTGCAAAACGTAGTCTTTTTCATAAATTATGTGTTAAAGTGTATTTGAAACATATTATCTTATAATATGTCAATATGTCTACTGAAGGTTGGCCATTAAAGTTTGCTTACTATGACTTTGTAAAGTATAGTACGAGACTGGACATTTCTAGTATTAAAGACACTAAATCAAGTATTTATTTCTTAAATTTAAGTATTAAAACTGAAAAATATAATATTACGTATTGGGTGCGAAAATTTATCCAATTTGGCTTGTTCTAATTGCAGTGACATAAATTCTTAGAGTAATGATTGTTCCATTAACGAAAAAGGACTATGAGACTTTATCTATTGAGTATACTAAATTATGTATTAAAGAGTGGTTGAAACGTATTATGTTCCAATATGCCAAGTCAAGGTGGGCTACTAAACTCATTTAGTTGTAAAATTTAGCATTAAATTGAAGATAAGAAGTACTAAAGTTGGTAGATCCAGTATTTATTTCTTAAAATTAAGTACTAAAGCCAAATAATTGTATTACGTATTAGGTGCGAAAACTTGTCCAACTTGGTTTGTTTAAACCGCGATGACGTGAATTCCCAGAGTTATGATAGTTCTATTAACGAAAAAAGATGATTGGTGAAATATCAATATGTTATGATTGCCGCATTTCCAATACTTTGAGCTACACTGGAATGAATGAGAATATAAGTTGTTCCAAAACGTAGTCTTTTTCATAAATTATGTGTTAAAGTGTGTTTGAAACATATTATCTTACCATATGTCAATATGTCTAGTGAAGGTTGGCCATTAAAGTTTGTTTACTATGACTTTGTAAAGTATAATATTAGACTGGACATTTCTAGTATTAAAGACACTAAATCAAGTATTTATTTCTTAAATTTAGGAACTAAAACTGAAAAATATAGTATTTCGTATTAAGTGCGAAAATTTGTCCAATTTGGCTTGTTGTAATTGCAATGACATAAATTCTCAGAGTTATGATTGTTTTATTAACGAAAAAGACAATTCTTAAAACATCAATGTGCTACAATTGCCTCATTTCCAATATTTTGAGCTACATTAGAATGAATAGGAACACAAATGATTGCAAAATGTAGTTCTTTTCACAAATTTTGAGTGCACATGCATATTCTAAGTTACTTTATCAATTAGGTATCCTAAATTATGTGTTAAAGCGTGTTTCAAACATATTATCTTCTAATATGCCAAGTCAAGATGGGCTACTCAACTCGTTTAGTATGACGTTGTAAAATGTAGCATTAAACTTAAAGCAATTGGTATTAAAGTTACTAGATTTAGTATTAATTTTTTAAAAATAGTACCAAAGTATAAAAGTCTGATATTACGTATTGGGTGCAAAAACTTGTCCAATTTTGCTTGTTTTAATTGCAGTGCGTGAACTCCCAAAGTTATGATTGTTTCATTAATGAAAAAAGACACTACAAAATGTATAGAAGCAAGAACAGACCATGTTATATGCAAAATCAGAGTTACCAGTGATACAAAATAAATATTCCCACAACATATATAAATAAACACATATGTAAACATCCAAAGAAACGGCTCCACAAATTATAAACATCATTAAATGGGCTTTGTTTGGGACAAGATAGAATTTGTAGCTTCTTTAAAGTAAACAATAACTCAAACAATGGACAGACTAAAAGGAGGGCTTCTTGAGGGGATGAAAAATCCCCCTGAGGCAACAAGCTTTTCTTTTTCTTTTAGTTCTAAAATGAAATTGGTTGCGAACCTTTGAATTTAATCAAGAATCCCCAAACTTTCAAAAGTTTAATAGTTAAATTTGAGATCCTTGCCCACTTACAGACATTTTGTAAAACTTGAATTTTGGAGAAAAAACTTTAACTGTTGTTGTGGTGCTTGCCAGTGATATTTGCTGATGATGCTTGAGAAGCGCCGACCATGATCGTTGGAGTTGGCTATGCTTTATGGAGTTGTTGTCGTGAGTTGAAGAGAAGAAATTACGGTGAATAGATTTTGGGAGAAACCATATGATATTTTACTTTTCGAATGAGACAAAAGAGAGAGAAAAATTAACAAGTAGAGAGCATTTTTGTCAAAACAATTAGGTGGGGAGTAAAGTGTAAAATGAAAACTGAAATAGGGAGTTAAAACCAAGAAAACACTGACAAGGGACTGATTCCTACTTTGAAAGTAGGATTGGGTATTTTTTTAATAAAATCCCCAATTATTACAAAAAGAGTTCTTTTTAAAAATATTATAGATAAATAACTCTCCAAGCTGTGTTTGATAAGGGATATTAGATTTTTCTATGATATGTGAAATACTCTAGTCTCATGTTTAATATCTATGATTGCGAATATGAGCCAGCCCAATGCTAATATCAGGCCTGCACTATTGCACAGAATTGGCACTACTAAACCAAGATTGATAGTCTCCAACGTGAAATTAGGAGAAGGGCAACAACAAATTTAACATTTTTGGTCCATTTTGTTGTAATGGCCGTTGAGAGGGAGAGAGAGAGAGAGAGAACCAAAAATAAAAAATGAACACAAAAAATAGGATATCAAGAGATATATTAGTGGTTTGCACGTCCAATCCAGGATAATCTCTCCAATCAAATGAATGACAAGAGACTTCAAAATTTTGCAATCACTCATGTAATGTCACGTATCAAAGGGCAAACTAGACTAATTCATCTTTCTCGATAGCGATTGGATCCAATTGCGGGATGTGATCTAAGTACCAAATCAAACGCAGCCAATAATATATTGTAGCAATCAAAGGAACCAATTATGCTATACAACAAGATGTTATATTAGATGTGGTGACGACTGATTGGTGTTTTATTTGGAACATGCATGTGCCCAATAAAGTTAGAACGTTTTGTGGAGATTTTATTGGGACATTCTTTCGGCAAAATACAACCTTCGTGCTTGAACTCTTGACGTGAACCTCTATGACCAGTGTGCCGTTCTGGGGATGAAGTTATTTTGCATGTGCTCGCCAGGCGCCCTTTAGCAGTTGATGTTTGGAGGTGTTCAATTTTCTACCCCTTCCTTTTTTTTTCCTCAAGAAATGGAACCATTACTTGCTTCTGTAAAATTGAAAATAGTAACAAAAGAAAAAGCAAATAGAAATTATACACCAAAACGATGTGGTTCACCAAATAAAATGTGGATATATAGAACTTTATAATACGAGGTGTGACCCAGCCTTAATTCAATTTTTGGGGTAAATTACCAAAAAATAAAACATAAATAACCAAAATTGTTAATATAAAATTATTACACTATAAAAGATCATTTCGAATAAACATAAAACATAAAGAGTTTAAAAGATAATTGTTCAAATTTTAAGTAAAACAATCTCACATCATTACATAATCATTAAAATGCAAATATATGAAGTCTAAACACACATTATTCAAACTAGCAATTGTGGCACACTCGATGCGTGTGACTAAATTTTTTTGTTTATAAACTTAAAAAATACTTATTTATTTTTAATGATGAAAATATTTCTTAATTATTGAATATTATTACTTGATTTTATTTTGTAAGCTAACATGATTGAAAGATAAATTCGGAGATACTAAAGTTGGAAATAAGAAAAGTATAATTAAAAAAAAGAATTAAATAAAAAAATTAACATTAAAAAAGAAACTAAAAGGAAAATGTTTTATATTTATTTTTTATAACTATGTGGTTATTATTTTTGTAATAAGGTTATCTTTGTACATTTAGTATGACGGAAAAAAAAAAAAATACCTTGGGCCTTTTTACTTTATGTATAGTATAGATATTCTCAACAATTTTGTCAATTTTTTAATTTTTTAAAAAAGGCCCAAAAACAAATTAATTATTTCGATTCTCTTAAACCGAGACCCGTAATTCAAATGATTTTTGTAAATTTCTGGATTTTGGTAAGGTCAAGCGGTCGCTGGTCCAACCCGTATGACCACGGGTCCGGTTTTCTAATAAGTGATTGCAGTGCTATATATTATGTTTGTCGCGAATCCACTTTTTCACAAACTTGTCTACGTTGTACAAAAGGGATAACATTATGTATGTATGGCTCTTTAATCTTATTTACTTAAAAAGTGGAACTTTTCAGTATAAGCTTTTCTGATTGATTTACTGAAAGAAAGAACTCTGGCTGATCAGTGCTACAAGACACAACAAACAGCCAAACGCGCCCTTCTTACTTTAATCATGACAGCATTCAAAATCACAGCCTTCATCATCGCCATCATCATCCCAACTCACAACATTTGAAGAATACTTTTCCAAAAAACAACAAAAATACAAAGAGTAAAATCGTAACTTTTTGTATTTTTCTCACTTTAAATTGTGAAATTAAGTAACTTGCTTAGTAGTTTTCTCTAAAAATCTTGAATTATACTGAAAAAGTACACACTATATATACAGTACTGTTTAGTGTTTCACTCATTAATAAGTTTCAAAATTCAAGCAAAACATTAATTAAGGGACAAAAACAAGGCAAAATGTGCTCTTAAATGGAAGAGATTGCTTCTATTTCTCCCGGAATTATGCAGATTATAGATTAAGAAGAAATTATAGCTCTAAACTAATGTAAAATCTTATAAATCGACATCATTATAGAAATAACAAGCTACACTTTTATCCTCTCATCAGTAATGGAAATGGCAGATCCATCCACATAAACCCATATCCCAGATCAACTTCCATAGAAATTAATCCTCATATACAAGTAGAAAAGCATAGACATACTCCATTCTTGCAGAATCCGATGGATCTAAAAACCGATCCACAAATATCAACATATATATAACAAAAATTTATATAAAGAAAAAAGCAAAAGCTAGTAAAAGATTACTTCATATGTACAACTTGCTGTCTCCAGCTAAAATCATGAAACAGTTGATGAGAGCGGGGATATTCGTCATCCCTATGGCAGCCCTCATCGAAGTTCTGAGAATAGCTAACGGCGTCGTATTGGAAAGTAATCGGCTTGGAGGTCCCATAAATACTGATCTTGCTTTCGTTCACTATCTTGCGGAGGAGTCTCCGAAGCCGCCGGTAGCGGTGACTCTTCTCGTGGTGAATGCGCGAGTAGTCTTCGTGGACTGGAACGCACGACGGCGACATGCAGCCGTAGAGGTAGGATGACCTCCGGTGAGTAAAATCGCCGCCCATGTTGTGGTGGAGAGAGAAAGTTTGGACGGTGGTGGTGAGGAGGATGTTTTTGCTTTATAGGATTTGGAGTGTGTGGGGAAAGAGCATCCAATGTGGAGAGTGTGGACTAAACTAATGGTTTTATCCTTTTATTTCCTTCACTTTGCGCTTTCTATGGGCCTATAGATATGTTTTCTGTCTTGAAGATGGGTCTTCAATATGCCCGCGAGGCCGCAGATTACCAAAGGAGGAAGTGAATATATATGCCTAATTTTTTGAGTTGTAATGTTTATTATGTTCTTCTCTCAAAAAAAAAAAAATGTTTATTATGTTCTCATTTATTATTACTACTAGGCATGGAGAAGATTTAGGGGAGTTTGTAACGGTTTTTATTTTTGGAAGAATGATTAATTTTAGAGATTATATGTTGAAGATTTGTTAGGAAAGTAACAAATATGTGGAGTGGGAATAGTTAGAGAATGTCTTGCATTGCTTACAGAAGCAACTTTAGCAATTGAAAGGTCATTTTAAAAGTGTTTGGTAACAGGTAAAATGATTTTTGTTTTCTGCAGTTACTAAAATTAGTCAGAGTCTAAAAACATGTAATGAGGTGTGGTGCTTTTAAACTTTTTTGTCAAACGAGTTTGATAAAATTGTGAAAAAATATCATTTTTTTGGCAAACTCTCACAATTAGCTTTTTTTAACATTTTTTTTTTTAATTTTAGTTTCCAAACTCTTTCAACATTTTTATAACTTTTCAACTTGTCTAATAGAAATTACTCCTAGATAGAAGCAATGCCCAACATGCTCTTAATATTAACAAAAGATATATAGTTTTATGTTTGAGCTTGTGTGAGAAATACTAATTAAATATGTAGTTAACTTCATTTTATTTTCACTTTTCTAAAGTACGAGAAACTTGTAATGGTGTGTTTTCAACTGCTTCTAATTTTCAACCAAAGATGGAAAAGTTGAAAGTATTTGGACTTACAAGCACCTCTTAGTTCAAATACAATTAAGTTATATGAGAGCATCTAATTTTTCACGTAATAAATTAAGGAAAAGTTTTCAAATAACTTCAAGTTTGAACAATAACTATTGATTGAAAAAAAAAAAAGAACAATAACTCAAATAATTAACAAAGGTAATTTAAAATGGAAAGTCCATTATTTAAAATAAATTGTAACATAAAATTATCCCAACAAGCTACACAAATTTGTTGTTACAAATTTAAATATTTAACTCCAAATCCATTAATTAATTCAAATACCACCTTAATTTATCTATTAATAACTCCATACTATTATCATCTTCTACAGCAATATAAAAAGTTAAGTATGCTTCGTGTTCAAGTATCACAATCAGCCATTCATTAAATTAAAAAAAAAATAGCGAAAATATCCACATGCTAGACATGAAGAACAATTTATGAGAGTTAGGTGCGGTAGAAACATTAAATATTAAATGTCTATAATTGAACATTATGTACGAACTCAGGAAACATAAAAGAAAATTAGTTATATTCATAATTCATGTATTAATTATCACCTAGTATTAGTTCATATGGTTGTGGAAAGTGGGCCACAACAGATTTGATGATATTTCCACCTCACTAGATTAAATTAATTAGTCACAAACTTCTCTTTCTGACTTGTCAATGATTCTGTTATTTGTTAATTGGTTGGAGAGATGTGTCCTACTACTAAAACCCCCCCACCAACTTTTTTTGATATATTTCTTTTCAATCTTTTAATTTTTTTTTTGGGTGTAGTATATATATATGTTTAGCTAGTGTCAAATTAGTTTTATAAAACGGTGAAATTCACCTCAACATTCCTAAAATTTGTCCTAATTACAAAAGTATATTTTAATTAAAATAACAATACTGCACATAACAGTTAGACTCTCTAAAAGCGTTTTAAATTGATTGAAATATTTCAAGAATATCCTGTTAATCAAACGACAAGGGGTGTCATTGTAATTTTTAAAAGCACAAGATGGTTTTTTTGTGATTAAGCCTAACATCAGGGTATTGAAGTAATTATCCCTTAATATAATGGCACCCGTTTTACTACATATTAGGGTAGGGGGAGAAGCCAAATTGTCCTTGGGTTGGCAACAGTTTAATTTTTACTGGTGATATATTCGATGTGTTTGCTTAAATTATCAAGTTTACAAAATTTAGTACAAATTCGATGTATTTGCTTAAATTATAAGTTTATAAAATTTTTTAAAAAGAAATTACATGATAATAGAAAGAGAAAGAGAAGGTACGCGGGCACCACTCGCATATGATACTTTTTAAAGTGGAGAATTTTGAGAGCCAAGAGTTCGACATCTGTGGTGATTACTTTTATATTTTAATGAACTATTATGATGAATTCAAGACTAATAAAATTTCAGAAATAATTAAGTAGTTTTTTTTTTTTTTAAATGCAAATCTTTTCATGAAAGCGAAACCTAAAACATATTTATGAGGCTCTTGACTCAAGCGTGTCTGGGAGTTGAAAGCAATAAATAAAAGCAAGAGAGGAACAAAATATTTAAGCCACGAAAGGATTTTTCGTTTTTCTTTTTCTTTTTTTATTCTTTTTACAAATATATATATACATATAGTGAGAGAAATGTGATGAAGAATCCTTTGATATTGTCCTTTTGTAATGATGCAGTTGTGCATGTGTCGCAGAATTGACGAAAGTTGAGAACCAAAAGAATTTGGTACCACAGAAAAACGTTGATATGTGAAAAATAATAAATATGGTTGCCTCTCTTTCAGCATAGTTAGAAAGAATTTTATCTTTTCTTCTTCCGTTTGTTGCTTTCTTCGGATAGATGCCGTTCCTGCCTCAATTGGATTGCGCTAAACTGACAGTTTTTTCATGCTATATTTTACGTATCTTTTCATTTTGTTGTTATGATGCAACGGTAAACTACATAATATATATATATATATATATATGTGTGTGTGTGTGTGTGTATTTCCTGTAAGGGTAGTGGTGAAAATGTGAATTCCCAAGGTAAGATTTATCTAATGCGATAAATTTATTCTAGTGATGTCGAATAATTTTCTATATGAAATAATTAATTCTTTATTCATTACTTATCTATGATCAAATATATAAAGAGAGATATAGAGAAAAATAGGGGGAAAGAAAGGAAGGAAGGGAGCAGCTCTTTCACACCAAAATAATAATAAGAAAAAAAAATAAAAAAAGAGGGTTGGTCCTGGCCAGTTATTACCTCCCCCAGGGCCACCCATGCCCTGCCAACATGGGCAATTTTTGGGTGGACAGGTGTGAAGATAGGAGCGGACTCATCCACGTTAACCCAAGAATTTGCCGGTTAAGTCAATGTGAAAACTACATAAAATGCACTGTCCTAAAGCCGGTTCCCTCAAGAATGGGCAAGTTTCTCGGGCCGGTTAAATTAATAAAATAAATTAATTTTGATCGGTGAAAAACAATCAAAATTGATTAAAAATCAAGAAAACCAGAAAAAAATAATTTATCAGACGAGCTGTTTTCTTATTTTTTTATTTATTTTTGAAATTACATTTGATTGTTTGAATTAGTATATGAATATTTAGATGGAATACAGTTTGTGAAAAAATGTTGCTATAAATGGTGAAAAAGTTCCATTCTTCTTACTATGAATTTTTTATATTATTATTAGTAATATATATCATATAATTATTAAATTTATTATAATGTCATACTGATAGAATAAGTGAATAAATGAGTTGAGTTGATCAACTTACATTAACTAATAGTATCATCAGTTTTATCTTCCATCCAATTTCTATAACATTGATAAAATGTGGCAGGGTATCGTTGCCGTAAAAGAAAACTCTAATGAGACTGAGAGTGCGATGTTGTTTGAATGAGATTTTTTTCCCCAACTATGAGGATACCTTCAACAAAGTATGAGTCCATTCTATATTCGAAGATTGGAATAATGGAGTTGAGCAGCGGCAGTGAGTTGTCATTTCACTTGCAATACAAGCTTGAGGGCTAGCTTTAGCAATTAAGTTTCCACAGAACAATTCTAATTGAGTACTAAACGAAAATTAGGAGTGAAGAATGACAATATAATCATACTATCGTAATTTTAGAATATTGCATGAACAAGTCCTCAAAGATGGATTTTTGATGGGATTGTGGCTTTATAGAGTTATACATACACTAAGGAGCTACATAATACATAGTGTACTTCCTTGACTTTTCATATCTATAATTTTCACTTTTCACTTCTTATTGGGAAGTTTATTATAAGGAGATTATGCTTGGCTAGCTTCAATTGGCCTATGTAAAATGCATCACGTTTTTAGCCAAGAAGAGGGAGCATGACACGTGGAAGAGTGTTCAGTGACACGGAGTTGTCGGTTGCTGCAATTGGGTGGCTTTAGCCTATGACCAAGAGCTTTTACAAGAGAGGCATTTAAATAGTATTTGAGTGAGATGTTCTTTAAGATATAAGAATGCTTTCCATTAAGCTTAAAGTCATACGATGTGTCCATTTGGCAATTGAGTTTAGAAGCGATAACTAGTTACCATCCTATGTGCTAGCATGAACTTGAGGACTACATTAGAGAGCCTTGACAATAGGGTTCTTATGAAATATTTCTTTAATTTTTCCCCTAAATGTTGAAAATATGCCACACCAAGTTTTCCTATAAGACTATTCCTTTTCATGCGAATGAAAATCATATTTGGAGAGCGACAGTGCACTAGTATTGTCATGACTTCATAATATTGAACGTGCATTTCTTAATAATAGATAATGAGATAATGAAATGAGGTTGAGATTGTGCAGTGTTGTAGAGGATGTCGTAAGATAAACAACATTTTGGCATGTGATTTTGAATTCTACGGTGGACACAACGAGTGTGCTTCATCAACTTTTCAATGTCACTGTTGTTTTTTTGGTTGTATCTATAAGAAGCTCATGCTTAGTAAGCTTCACTCGAGCCCTATTTCTCATACTATTCTAAACAAGAAATTTATGGCGGCTATGGGAACCTTCAAGAGTCAATTGTAGGCAGTTGAAAAGAGTGTTTATAGTTCCAATATGGGTGAAGAACCACACTGGCGATGTAGGGGATACATAAATTATGGCACAATTCTTG
>JACFYI010003842.1:130055-141420 GCA_014898755.1 Handroanthus guayacan
ATGACAAAGTTTATAATATGATGGCACTTCACATAAGTCTTGGACTAATGTGCGGTCCTCCTCAACTGAGATAAACGAAATATGCCATGGCGGTCCATGAGCCTCACACTCCAAGCAAGTGACAGGCATGATGATTTTATTTTTGGTCGCACAAGCGCCTTCAGTACTAAGACAAAGAAGAAATACCTCATTACCTCCAGAGGTGTGCCAAAAAGCTAGGACCCGATATAGAATGGTTAGGATTCTTTTGTTTCAAAACGGTTTTGTTTTTCTATTCTTTGTGTTAAATACATATCAAGTATATTACGTATTTCCTTAAAAAAAAAATACAGAATTGCTGATATATACACTTGCTAGATATTCGCGCAATAGAATAAAAGATGAAACACAAATTGGAATAATTGATCCAAAGTACATATCAAAAGGGGAATGAATGGCAAGAAAGCCGCCTAGTCGTGTATCATTTTGGAAACATGCAAGAGCGTGTGACACTTGACTCTCAATGAACCTTAATCTTGTGAGTATGGTGAGCATTCAAATGGTTATGTTAATAAGCTTTACGGCCTGAAACAAGCTGCAAGTCATCATGAAGACTCATGATAGACCATGGTCAAATGAAGTTGTGTAATCTAAGAGGGCCCAAAAACGAAAAATATTTGCCTCAAGACCTCTATTGGCTATATCACTAAGCAAGCAAATCCCTATGGGCAACAGGAGTCTCCAAGGATTGATTTAAGGCAACTTAACGGTGAGGTTAGAGTTTCTAGACATTATGTGTGCATGTGTTATTTCTCGCATATTGTTGTGTCAACGAGGTAACACCTTAGGCCGAATGACTGGTTAAGACAATTTTTATCTAGAAATAAATTTTTATTTAATTTTATTACAATTGTCATAAACAATTGTTAGCAAAAAATAGTCAATAACAGTAAGCTAGTGTAAATGAAAGCACTGGTTACAAAATAAAGAAGCGTTATATAAAAAAAGTTACCAACTTTTTTTTCACCTTAATTTTAGACGACTTGCCAAAACTCGTATCATTTTGTCAATAATCAAATTAACAGTGACTCTTAATGAGGATTTTTCTCCTAAAATCACTGGAATAGTTTGTTGAATTTCCTAGAGAAAGTTTTCTTGCATCTTAAGATATTCTTTATTCCATACATGCCTATTTGTATTTGTTTCATGTAAAAATATCCACTACAAAAAGTACTCACTTTACTAACAAAAAATGTTATCAAAAATTTAATAAAATTCATTACAAATATTGTTTTGTGATGAATTTTGTTCCTTTAAAAATTAGTTAGTATATACCTCGTTATTGATTAAATCTATGACGAAACTAAAGTGCGTTGCAGAACAATTTTGTGATAGAATTTTTCATCACAAACTAGAAAAATATAATAGACGAAAATTATTACAAGTCCGTCACAGGTGCAATTGTTCATATGTACATATTACTAATTTTTTTTTAATTCTATTAGTAACTCATCATAAATCCATTGTAAATATATATTGTCTATTTATGATGGTATCGTATCCGATCCATCACAAATTTTTCCCTAGCAAAGAGGTTTTTTCATAATGATCATTTTATTAAACATTTCGCAATTTCTAAAATAATTGTAAGAAATCAATTATTTTTAAATTTTAAATAAAAGTAACAAGTTTACCACAATATTATCAAAATGTTATTAGAAAAGAGATAAAATTAGAAAAATACATTATATATTTTTATTATTTGAAAGCATAAAAATGCACGCGCGCGCGCGCACACACATATATATATATATTAATATTGCATATAATTTGGGAGGGCAAAGTAGTCACCCCAAAGTCCAACTAGTCTTGCCAATCAATGGAAACTAATTCATCATTACGCAGTGAACATGCAGGTCCAACGCTGAACATGTCCCATACTTGCACTGTTACGATGTTCCGCAGGATTCATGAATCCCTAATACCCAAGAAAAAGATAACACCCAATCAGTGAAGAGTAGGGCGTACAAATGAATTGTCGAACAGCAACTTTGAATTGAGGGTTAGATCAATTGGGTTCAAATTTATAAAAAGAAAAATGGCAACTTTGAATTGAGTGTTTTTGTTTTTTTCTTTTTGGTATTTATAAACCCTCCCAACCATACATACACACACATATATGTATATATTAAAAGTATTAAACTTAAAAAAAAAAATACTGAGCATGGTTTAAATTACCACTGAAAATAGTAATCAGTTGTCAATAAACAAAAAAAAATAATGTACATATATATTATATAAAACCTCTAGAAATAATAATATTTATTGCTCAAGTTAATTAATTGTCAGAATTTTTAGCAAATTTAGCTCTTTAATCTTGTTTTCACCATTTGATATTTACTCTGAGGAATTTGCCTATATAAACGTCTTAAGTTTGAAAGCACAACACAATAGAAAAGTCTTTGTTGTTTTGCCACCTACTTTCAAATTGTGTGGATCTTAATATTCTTTTGTAGAGGTGCAAAGAAGTCGAGCCTGCTCGTTAGCCTAGGCAGAGCTAGTTTCAAGCTCAAGTCAAACCAAATCGAGCTTGAGCCTATCTCAAGCTATTTTGTATTGCGAGCCTGTATATTTTTTAATATATTTTATATTATTAATTTATATATTACTTATGTTAATTTATATGTATCATAATATAACATTATATAATATATTACATTATATTATATTGTATAATAATTATATTAAATAAAAATAATTTATTAAATTCAAACTGATGTAAACCAAAATTTTTGCCATGTTAAATGAAGAAAATAAATAATGGAATGTTTCATTAATTGGAATTTGAGTATAAGAATATCATCTGAATGCCTAACAATTGTTGCTCATCATCTATTTATAAGGTTAATTGCAACTATTCCGAATTATCATGTTAGCTCATTTTCAAAGAGTTGCTTCTGAAGTTTGCCCAAACACACCTTTAAAGGTGACTTCTTCTTACAAGTGCAATTTGTGGTTGAGCTATGATCTTTTAAACATTTCTTCACTCAGTGGTAAATAGCCTAAGTGTCCCTTCAATTGGGCTGGAAAGTATGTGCGATGCTTGGCCTGGCTAGATAATAAGTGTGACCCTTAGACGAGCTATAGACCCGCTTCATGCCTCTTAACTCATGCCCTGGCTGAGCTGTAGGTCTTGTTTGAAAGAACCCCAATACTTAGTGTTTGCCTCGAGGGTCAATCTGTCTGGTACCAATTGGGTTAATCTATTTTAGCTCTCTTTTAAGGCTTTATCACCAATTGGGTGTCAAATTACAGCCCAAAATCAAACAACTATATCACTAAACTTTAAGCTTGGCTTTTCAAGCAAGAGTTTATACTATTATTTGAAAGTCCGAGCCTAATCCAATGGAGCCAAGCTTTAATTCTAATCGAGTCAAACTTTATCTCAAACAAAATATGCTTATCGAAAGGAATTTATTTCATATAATTATATATTCATTAAATTTTGTATTGGACCGCCAAATTGCCACAACCCGAAAAGACTGTAAAACATAGATTTAGTGTTTATCAGACAGAACTTTTATTAAGATACTCTAAAATTGTAATTCTTGAATTGCACCATAATCTGAGCAAAACTTGCCCAAAATCGCACTGCGTACACCCTAATGTAGAAGACCAATATAATACCGTTTTTAATTCAAAGAAGTGAATTAATTGTTCTATTTTCTTTTCCTTGACAAAAAAATTTAAAAAGGGAAGTGAATGAATTGAGTGGACAGGCGGTGTAGGTAGCATGTGATTTTGGTACAAGGAAACAGAAATTGTAAAAAGTGTGGGGCTCCATTTTCGGCTTATTGTCGTCTGAAATGCACTGATAAAAGGCAAAATATTCTGGCCCCATAATGAAGGATTCTGGTGTTCCCTCGATATTATCTCTCCCCTGATTTTCGTGCTTTGACAACTCTATTGGGGATTGGGTGTGAGTGTATTGGATGGATTTCCAGTCATGTTATATACCCCCAGTGAATCCTGATTCACTACGGGAGCAACTTGCAATCCCTGCAATCCCCCCTTTTTATCTTTACTATTACTATTACTGTTACAAAGAAAAAGATTCTTTTAAGTACAGATTCAACATTAAATTTTAATTCATAAATTTTACCCATCATTTTTTTTATCATTCTATTGTTCTAATATTTATAATTACTATTTAAGTTTTTTTTTTTTATTGCAATTATTTTTACATTACAACTTTTCATTTACATTTTTGAATAATTATATATATATATATATATATTTTATTCTAGCATTTTCATATTTCATTTATAATTTGAATAATCATAACAATACGTGAGTATTTTGCGTAATCAATAATTATAAAAGACTACCCTTTTGTCTCTAAAATGATTTTGTATGTCAAGTTTTAATTTTTTTTAGTTTTACTTTTCATAAGTAGAATCACCTCATAATTTTTATCTTCAATCACTATTTTTATGCTAACATTTTTGAATCACCACAAAAAATCTGAGCAACTATCAAAACTAAAAATTGATGTGAATAGAAAAAAATGGTAGTGAAAGTCATTTGCTATAACTTCACAACGGCAATAATTTGTTATTTCTATGAGGGTAGCGAAAAATCCACCACAGCATATAACCGTAGTAAATATTTTTCACCTCAGTATAGCCACGACAAATGACACTTCCGCCATAATTTTTTGGTTCATTGGCTACCACATCCACCATGACTATTAATTTTGAATTATTGGCTACTGTTTCCACCACAATTATTAATTTTTTTGTTGCAAAAAATCAATAATTTTGTAGTAAATCCTAATATTTTTTTCATTTTCCTATTTTCGTATTCATTTATTTGAAAGAAATAAAATATATTTAAATTATATTTTTTATATGCAGAACCGTATGCATAATTGCTAGTTTTCATAAATATATATATATATATATATATTGAACAAGATTTTTTTGTCTTATTGGATAGCGTATGCTAATAATACCATTTTATTTTGTAGAATTACCATATTTGCATTATCAATAATGTATAAAACTATAGCTCACTTAGATACATATTTAATTACAGTTTTGAATGCGTAGTACAGAAATTTTTATTTTGGGATTTGCAAACGAGTAAAATTAAATTTCTTTCTCTCGTTGATGGCTTTCATTTGTTGACACCGCAATCATTGTTGCCAACTATCTAAACTTTAAGTTTTCAATGAAATATCTAAACTTTTCAATGTTGGACAAACATCGATCCACATATATGATCAATGAGATACGTGTTTTTTATCAACAATTGCTTTGGCCTAGTCATTTTGATCCCTATTCATGTGGATCCTCTAGACAAAAAAAGATAAAATAAAATAAAATAAAGTAAAAGAAAAAAGTAAGAAATTTTTGTAATCGACACAGCAACAACAACAACAAAACAAATTAGAAGAGTCTTTGATGATTGTGGAAAGATAATGAAAAATGAATGCAATTTTTTATGAGTAGACTCATTACAGTTAGACTTCTCTAGACCTATATAATATTCTAGTTTAGCTGTAACTTTTTGAGTTTTCGGTTGCTTCAAGAGTTCATGATGCCCAAATTGCCTTATCAAATACCAAATAATATAATTTTTTATAAAAGAGCAAAGTAATATAATCAAATGTATGTTGGTCCTTACTATACTTGCTAGCTCAACTATTCTAAAAATTTACCAAAACCCATTGTGGATCAATTACCAATGTCCACAAAAGAAGCAAAAATGTTTCCAACTTGATTAATATTTTTATGTTGTTAATTAAAAACAATAAAAGGGTAATATAGAAAGGACACAAGGCTTTTTTCAGCACATCTCCATATTCTTCTCCAAAGCCATATATCTATCTGGAGCACATCAAAAGCAGGTTTTGGGGAGAGCTTCCACATGAATAATTCCAGCTCCATCTTTTCACGGCCTGAGGCCATAAGTCCCTTTTCTTTACCTTATCCCTATCAATTCACAAGTGTATATAATAATAATAATAATAATAATAATAATAATAGTTATATTTTGACAAGTTTTCAAAGAGCAGAAGTGATTATTACAATAGTGATATTCTGCTCTTTGAAAACTTGTCAAATCTTGTTCCGCGTAATAAGTGTTCGATTCTTCCTTGTGACTCTTGACTAGTCCACCATAGTTAAGCTTGCCTTCTTGATCTCAATTATTAGATAATTCACATATATTCCTTAACTATTTCCAGTGTGGTGTAAATATTACATATATTTCTTAAGTATTTCTTGGATTAATTCCTATATTATAAAATTATATATTTATCACAATTATGTTACATGCAAACGAAATTAAATTTATGGAGGCTTATCTTCATGTTTAATTAGAATTAAGTATGGATCAGTCATTAAAATGATATATCTATGCTATATATAAAGTAAGATGGCCAAATGTAATTATTTTTTGGTCCGTCATGTTAAATGTACAAAAATAATCTTACTACAAAAAATAATGACAAATTAGTTATAAAAAATAATAACAAAATGATTTTCTTTAACTTTTCCTATTTAATATTTATTTTTTATTTCATTCTTTTTTTCAATTATAAATTTCTTCGTTCTAATTTTAGTGTCTCCAAATTTATCTTTCGATTATATTATTCAACATAATAAATTCAAGTAAAAATATTCGATAATTAAGAAATATTTATCATTATTAAAAATAAATTATTATTCTTAATTTTATAAAAAGAAAATTTAGTCAGATGCATCGAGTGTGCCACAGTTGCTAGTAATTAATTAACTTAGTAGGCATATATCTTTTGAAATTGTCATCTCTTAAGTTTCATATTTTCAACTTTTTCATTGAAAAGCTATCATACTTTTTCATTCCCATATTTTCAACTTTTCTTAGTTTGAAAGAAATAAAATATGTTCAGATAATATATAATGCTCAACAATGGTAACTCCAGAATCTTGATTTAGTAGGGTCTCTTCACCCAACTAATGAGCTCAAGAAATAAATACAAAATAAGTTTAATATATCTTTTTTCAATATATATAACTAAGTACTCATTCATTAATTGATCACTCACGTGATTTCTCCATCCCTATTAATAAGCCTAAATATTTTCAATCCCAAGTGATCTAGTTAATAAAACTCTATAAAAGAATTTATGGTTAAATGATGTATCTCTATCAATAGTATCATAAATTAAAATATCAAAATATTTATTCTGCTAAAATAATTGAAAACATTCACACATTTAGTAATATAAAAAACTATGAAAAAGATTAATTATAAAAGGCATCACTAAAATACTATGAAATTAATAGAAACATAAAATTTTAACGGACTAAAAAGTCATTGAGTCTGACAAATTGGTTAAAACCTATGGAACACAAGTGAAAAAGAATATGGAATACATAAAATTTCAAGAAGTTATTTGGTTTTCCATTGACCAAAGAAAATAAATATAGGCCTTTTCAAATTTTAAATCCTAACACTAATGACCATTAACATTCTAAACTTTTCATATTCTAGAAAAGTCCTAAACTTTGTTTAGTGATTTGCTCCCAATTTTACAGTAGGATCCACTCATATTTATTTTATAGTTCGATATTTGGATATAATATATAGATGTATACCAGTTAAAATACTAAAAAAAAAATAGCACCCCACTGGTGGCCTAGTGGCCTCGCCACTGATGCTCAAATAATATTTTATGTGATACAAATTTTCTCCATAACATGTCTTCCAAGGTATGATTGAACCCATGAAAGCAAGGTTAACGACGGACTTTTTATTAATTTAAACTGTCCAAAGTTTGCTGATTTACATTGCATAGATTTAGTTTTTTGCCAAATTCAATCCTATGCAACTGGGGTAGCTCGTCGTAACTCTGATTTTGTTATAAATACATGCTCACTTTTTAATTGAACGCACGGACACATGTATGTTTGCTTAGATAAGAAAACTAGACTTACCTCAAATAAATAAATAAATAAATAAAAAGGAAAAGGAAAGAAAAGAAGGAAGAAGAAGACAACGACGACTAGGCTGCTTTGTCGGCCTTGGGCTGGCCCATTGTTGAGATTAGCTTTGTTTCTGGGTTGTGGGCTCACAGTAAACTTGCTTAGGCCCAATTGTGGTAGACCAACTGCGACCTTTTCCTGCATGGCTGCGGGGGCTGTTGAGGCCCCCATGAGAGCAAAATAAGAGTGTGATCGAGTGAGTTTATAAACCCGTTAAAGAACCTTCTTAGATTTTTGAGGAATTATAGAATTATTTTGTAGTCGACCTTAGAATAGAATTTACACCATAATAAAATAAGGTGTTATAATATCACAATTCTTTTAAATGAAAGTATGAAACTTAATATAAAAATAAGATTTTAGTACTCCTTTAATGTTAATGGACAATGGTATTGATTATTGACGGAAATTTGTATTTGAAAATTAGGTCGAGTTGGAAGTTAGTCAATCTTAGACTAATTAATTGATTGGGGTCTGTTAATAATTCAAGAAAATGTCGGAGATCATTTTAATTTCTACTGCAAGTAATTATACATAATGCATTCAGTAACTCAAACCTAATTCTAGCAAATAGAAAGTGAATGGATAAAGTGAGCCATTTAAAACTATTTTTTAAAATAAATAGAGGTTAGAGATGAAAAGACTCCATTGCGTACAGAAAATAAAATATAAGTTGTATCACTTTATATAACATCAATTGGAAATTAAGTCAGAACCCTTGAGCGTACCATTAGTTTTTGGAGTAGAGGACCTACAATCTTGTGAGTCTAGCAACTTTATAGCAATTATAAAGGACTTCCACAGATTGCCATTTCCATGGATTTGTATTAATAAACATTTTGTTCATAGCACTCGTCGCATTCATGGTTCTTACTTTCAAGGGGAGTTCTCTTTCTTTTCGTTTGCTAGCTCGAGAAATTTGTAGTATTGTTATTTTTTAAAGTTGATTTTTGTATTTGGAGAAACAATTGTCAGTTAACTGCGAGCATTAAAGACAAATTCGACTTAAAGACGATGAGGCCAGCTTTGGCTTGGTCAAGAAGAAGAAAGACGTCATAATTTTTATGTTCCGATGCGGCAATGCCAACAATAATAAAATTATTATTTCAATATTTTACAAACTCTAATATCTTATCTTGTTTCAAATACTTTGGGAGCTTATTTTTGAAGTAACATTTTATAAATTTCAGAAATTATCTTATGAAATTGGAACTTATTAGATGTTTTAAATACTAAATAGCCTATAAAAGGGTGCATGATTTATTGAGCTTATAGGCTATCAAAACATTTTATAAGAAATTTGGTATTTGACACAATTTTCTTAAAAAGAGCTCATAATGTCTCAAAATAATATATTAGGATTTTAAAACTTAAATAAAACCTAAAAGATTATGAAGTCCTAGCTTATTTTAAAATCTTAACAAGTTCCTTTAATTATCACATATTAATTACATAATTATCATTACTAATGATGTGGATTAAGTTTTAAAAAGGCCATAAATATCCGGAATGCTATTAAAAATAGCTTAAATGATCCCAACCCAACCAAAAATCGACCCAAAAGTGCGAACCAACAGTACAACCATGGATGAAGCATCCCAAGATGTCATCCGATTATATGTGTTCTCGTACAAATCATACACTCTTGTCCACTATATGTATCCCCATTCATCACTAATGACAACATCTTTGACTCTGTAAATTTAAAAGCTCACATTTTGTATTGATTTAGTACTTGTAAACACACCGTGGCAAGTCATTCTCATGTAATTAGACTAAGATCTCACACTTATGATCACCCATTCATACTGAACTAATAACATATTATCTTTGACCTCGACCTCATTAACTTATTAAATAACATCTTATAAACTCCCCTTATAATTTTCAAACCCTTCAAAGAAAATTATCTTTTAAAATAGTAGCTTATAAATATAGATAATTTTTCAGATTTTCCACAAGCTTAACTAAGCACCTCTTAGTGTCTTGAAGCAGAAGAATATCCCGACATACCCTCACAAAAATGAATCTATATAATTGCATAAATAAATATAATAGTAAGATTATCATATCTGAATGGTTAAAATCTTATTGGAACCTATCAGTTTTGTGGCTGAGAACTGCAGGCTTTGGATAGGGCTTTCTTGGTTGAATTTGGTGTGATGCAGATATTCTACAATGGGACCTTGACTAAACCTCCCAACCTCATTTTCCTCAAAAAATATCTGCATGGTGGAAAAATATTACTTTTCAATTCCAAATTACAAGATGATTCAAATTCAATTGAATAGTAACTTTGTTTGAATTTTTACTGTATGTTAGCTTCCTTAGTAAATTTTTCTTGTTAGTTAATGATCTTTAAATGTTATTAATATAACGTATTAACGTAAGAATTTAATTTATTAATTATTTATCTCAAATATATATACGTGTACACACAATGGGTTCATAAGTTTGATGTTCTTTTTAAAATTAATTAAACTTAATTTTGTATATATGTGTCTTCTTGCACGGTTATTTTTGCTGTAAAACCATAGATGTAAAAAGTAAATAATATGCCACTACGCTTAAGGTATAAAATAATAAATTTTAAGGACATACTTTATAGTTAACTACAAACCTACAACTGCATTTTTATTTTCTTTTTAATTTCTTTGCCCTTTTTGGTTTAATTTATTTTCCCTTATATATATTACTCTTCTTTTTCTATTTTTTTTTTGCGTTTGTTTGCTAATTTTGTCTTCCTTTGTCTTCCTTTGTCTCTCCACCCTTTTCTTGAGTTTTACATTTTCTCACATTCTTTTCTCTTCTTTATATCTCAATTTGACCCTCTCTCTCTCTCTCTCTCTTCCCCCTATTTTTAATTAACTTTTGTCCCATTTTCTTTGAAGTATGTCTCCTTTTATCCGTATTACAATATATCAATCACCAGCTTACCGATGGCTCAAATTCTCGGCCATCGAGCACTACATAAATATAGAATTTTTAAGAGTATAATCGAAGGAAAATTATATTTTAACATATCCACCATCTTTTTTTTGTACTTCAAAACCCAAATGGCAAGGTAATTTTTTAAGAGAAATATTTAAGATCATAATAAAAAAAATAATGTACAAGATATATGTGATTATGATACTTGAGTTTTTTCGACAAGGAAGAATGTGTTGGTGGGATAATGCCTCGAAGAAGTTGAATCTTTCAGGTCAAATGAAAAATTTGAGCATCATCATATGCTCCAACCCGTCTTTGGGAATTGAAGGCCGCGTGTTTCTTCCCAAACCCCTTGACTGCGGTTTATGATGATGATACCAAAATTATTTTACACTTGAAGGATTGAGAGTTTAGATATAGTT
>JACFYI010003842.1:141459-169208 GCA_014898755.1 Handroanthus guayacan
CCAAACAATGAATGAATGCCGACGAAACTATACCTTGAAACGGTTAAACTTTTTAGGTTTGAGATAATTTATAATATTCACCATGAAGGTTGACTGAACAATATCTTAAAACGGTTGATCTTTTCAGGCAAGATAACAGATTTGGGGCATCATCAATATCCCAATTTTTTTACCCCAATTAAAAAACAAAACATTTAATTCAACAAAATTTCAATCAAATAAAGTCAATTCCGTGACCTTTACTTTGCAATGCAAGAAACCACGAAAAGAAAGACGAAAAATTAAACAAAAAAGAAAAAGAAAAGAAAAAAAGGAGAGTCAAATTAAGAATTTGAGGAAAAAAAAATTATCTTGAAGATTTGAAAAAAAAAAAAATTAGAATTGCTTTTAGTTTCATCAAGAGATTATGATTTGAATAATAAATAAAAATTAAGATTTTGTTTCATGTAACATTATCAATGGAAAACATCTCAACATTAATGTTCAATGTCTATCATAGTACATGATCATATTTAACTTGGGTTTGAAATTAAAAAATATTTAACATATTATATTTCATAGATTTTGGATAATGAACGTGCTATTAGTAAAATACATACTGGATTTGAACGCAATATACATCACACCATGATGATAATATCTATATTTGCATAGTATTTATTTACTGCGAAAATAATCCATAGAAACTTTCACCCATTATTAAAGCAATGAGTACATACTTATACCAAAGATTACACTCTCGTCTTTTATTTCATTTTGTGTTTTATCTCCTATTTTATTGCAAGGATACTGGCCAAATGTATGACATCCATAACTCTATATGTTTACAAGAAAAGATCCAATAGTGACATATATTTAAGATATGAAATAAGAGTTGGAATATCATTTTAAAATAAAGGACCCTAACCACAAAAGCTACGCCATAAAAATCCCCAGGGGAATCCCCTATTCCAAAGTGGCGTTTCATCTTTTATTTCATATCTTTAAATACATGTCATGTATATTATATTTATTAATAAATATTTTTATAAGAAAATATTGAATGTATGTAGCATATGTTTAAACTATGGAATAAGAGATGAAGTATTGTATTAGAATCGAGGATCCTAATCGCGATCACTATTGAATCCAAGCTCCAAGGAAAAGAAAAATAAACAGAGGAAAGAAAAAAAAAGAAGAAGAGAGGGCATATCCGAGCGGTTAATTTGCTTAAGTTCCCTCCATTTAGTGGGATCCAATTATCCAAAACAGCCAAATCAATCAGATAATATAGTATCCGTTGGTCCGTTCCTAATGCAATTTCGAACAGGATAAAAGCATAGAATCACAAAATTCATTTTCCCATAGCCCGACAAACAAGAACCAGAAATATTGTCGAATTTTCTGCAGCCACCCAAAATCTCACCCAAAAAAACCCATACCCAGAACAAGAGACACACACCCTTCGTCTCTGCGCATGTCTTTTGCCCAAGTGTTGAGCTAGGGAGAGGCAATACAGAGGAAAAAGAAAACGAAAAATGGCGTTGGCAATGGCTTTCAGGAGGCTTTCCTCCTCCATTGACAAACCCATCAAGCGTGGCGGCTCTCTCTGCTACATGGTCCCTTTATTTTTTTACTTTTTATGTTGTTTTTTCTCTGTTTTTTTTTTATTTTTATTTATTTATTTATATGCATGGACTCTTTTGATTGAGGGCTCATACGTTAAAAGTTTTTTGTGTTTTCTAGTCATCTTTGCCTAATGAAGCAGTGTATGAGAAGGAAAAGAATGGCGTCACGGTATGCCTAATAATTGTTTGATTTGTCCTCTGAGTACTTTTTTGTTTGTGGGTCGAACTTTATTCTTGTTTGAGATGATGTTTGGTTGGTAAAAGTTAATGCTTTAGAGTGGGATTTGCAGTGGCCAAAGCAGTTGAATGCTCCACTGGAGGTCGTTGATCCTGAGATTGCTGACATTATTGAGCTTGAAAAAGCTAGACAATGGAAGGTAACTTCCGCTTTTCTCTTGGTTGCAGATGGTTATTGATTTCTTTATAGTATCGATTTTATGTGCACATAAAGGATACTTACTTGAACTTTATGGTTAATCTTTTCTATCATTTTACATTGTTTCTGTAATTTGAGCGTGTATATGGTAATGTTTCTGCCTTACTGTTTCTCAAGTACAGTAACTACAAGTCTTATATGTATTTTTTCTGGTATTGTGTTTTAATTAGTGGGATTTTTGTTGCATGTACTGTAGGGACTTGAACTCATTCCCTCGGAAAATTTCACTTCCATCTCTGTGATGCAAGCAGTTGGTTCAGTTATGACTAACAAGTATAGTGAAGGATATCCTGGTGCTAGATACTATGGAGGAAATGAGTACGTAGAGAACTTCAATTTTTTTCACTTATTCTCTGGTTTGTTGGTTAAACCTTGAAGGTTCTTTTTGCTTAATTAGTTAGCATAGCTTTTGATCTCCCTTGATTTTCCTTCTTCTGAGCAAGTGTTTTGTGATTTCAGATACATTGACATGGCCGAAACACTATGCCAAAAGCGTGCACTAGAAGCGTTCCGGTTGGACCCTGAAAAATGGGGAGGTAACAGCATTCGGTTCAGTAATTGAATATTTTAGTCGTAAATTGAAATGTATGTCTAGAGTGTATGGACGTGTATATCTCATAGTTGCCTTGATGACTGTGATATTCAGAATTTTCAGATCCCTAAATATCATTAAAACTAACCTGCATCGTCTTCTTTGATGCAGTGAATGTGCAGCCTCTATCTGGATCTCCATCAAACTTTCATGTTTACACTGCTTTACTTAAACCTCATGACAGAATTATGGCACTTGATCTTCCTCATGGAGGACATCTTTCTCACGGTTATCAGGTATGCCCAATTTTCCAAACAAAGCTTACATCTCCTAACAGGCTACATATTTACCACTCTTCAGCACTTACATTTAGTTAAACTGTTTATTAAGATTGTGAAATGCAAAATGTAGTTCTTGTCTGCCATTTCATTTTCTCTCATTTGTCTTTTAGCCATAATGTATTTCAAATTGGCTGTTGCAAGTCATATGTGTTCACTTTTTCTCCCTTTTGCCAAGATATGAAAGCAACTCCAGACTTAGAAAAAGATTCATGAAGTTTTTAGTGTTTTCTTACTTGTCTCTTCCTTCTTGGTCAAAACACTGACACCAACATGTACAAAGTATATCTGCTAAAATTTACGTTGTTCTCTTATTCTGAGTTACCTGATACCAGCAAGCGGTGAACAGGTTTATGTGGCATGATTGTTTGTGAAGCTTGAAAATTTGAGATATTTTCAAAACTTGATTTTTCTTGATCATTTACTTCTGATTATTTCTTCCCTTTTGCTTGCACAGACTGATACAAAGAAGATATCTGCAGTCTCTATATTCTTTGAGACCATGCCATACAGATTAAATGAAAGCACTGGCTACATTGATTATGATCAGGTAGCTTCTTTTTCTCCAGTTGACCATGATTTTGCGCACATCAGATTTTATCCCTAAATCTTGTATAGCATTCCGGGGCATAGCTGATGTAGGATCACAAGGTCATCTCTCTGGAGAGAGCGAACAAGTTCTTTTGTAAACTTAAATAAGTCTGATCATAGAAACATCATTAATATATTACAATTCACAGCTCCGCTAAATTGCATTATTTATACAGCTGGCGAAAAGTGCAGTACTCTTCAGGCCAAAACTAATTGTTGCTGGTGCCAGTGCTTATGCACGTCTCTATGATTACGAGCGCATTAGGAAGGTAACCCCTGCCAGATACATATAATACTGCTAGTCGACAAGATACAGAAGCATGAGCGTGTGCTTTGTTGATGTCTTTGACAGGTCTGTGACAAGCAAAAAGCAGTTTTGCTGGCTGATATGGCACATATTAGTGGGTTAGTTGCTGCAGGAGTCATTCCATCGCCATTTGACTATGCAGATGTGGTGACCACAACAACCCACAAATCACTTCGTGGACCTCGTGGTGCCATGATCTTCTTCAGGAAGGGTGTTAAAGAGATCAACAAACAAGGCAAAGAGGTTTAGGCTTTTAGTTTTAGTACTTTTTCAGGTTCCCTCATGCTTTGATGAGTTCATTCTGGAACCAAATTTTTAACTCTATTTCTTGAAGGTTTTGTATGATTACGAAGATAAAATCAACCAAGCTGTATTTCCTGGACTTCAAGGTGGCCCACACAATCACACCATTGCCGGTTTGGCTGTTGCATTGAAACAGGTTTCAAACTCTAAATACTTGAAAATAATTTATGGGACCATTTCGATAGAAAATTCAAGTTCTGTTTTGTGAATGCAGGCAACGACTCCAGAATTCAAAGCTTACCAAGAACAAGTCCTGAGCAACAGCTCGAAGTTTGCTCAGGTGTGAATAAAGAACATCCAGAACTTTATTCCATAGCAAGTCTAATTCACTTTGTTCTGCATTTAAATGTCGAAAGTTTTTAAAACGAAAATGCTATCCACTGTTTCTGATTTTTTCTTTTTTTAATTGAATATATGCAATCCAGTGTTGAATGCTGAAAACTGTCTAATGTTGCAGACTCTCGTTGAAAAGGGATACGAACTTGTTTCTGGTGGAACAGAGAACCACTTAGTTCTAGTCAATTTGAAAAACAAGGTAAACAATTAAAGTTCCCTTCTCTTACTGTTTGGTAGATTTCTTACTACAAATTTTATGCAAAAAGTAAGGCTTCAGTAACTTTATCCTGGCTTCTAGAACTTTGAAGAAATATGTATTACCTTATGATCTTCCAAATTATGCTGGAACATAAAGTCCACTTCTCTTTTTGTGGTTACTGTGTTACCTTATGATCTTTCTTCTTTACGTTTACTGCAGGGTATTGATGGTTCAAGGGTAGAGAAGGTGTTGGAGTCTGTCCACATTGCTGCTAACAAGAATACCGTCCCTGGAGATGTATCTGCCATGGTTCCCGGTGGCATCAGAATGGGTAAGCTGCTTGTCTCTCTTAGAGGTTATTCGGGTGAACTTATAAGCTCAAAAAATGGCAAAAAAAAAAAAAAAAAAAAACGGTTTTAAAGAGCTTATAAGATGTTTTAGAGGGTGTGTTTTATAGAATGGCAAAAAGATGTTTTCAAGAGGGTGTTGGGTGAACTAATATTAGATGTTTCTTCTTATAAGATGTTTTTAAACTGCTTATAAGATGTCAAAAAACATTTTATAAATACATACATATACACATATTTTCAAAAAGAAAGGTTGGGGGAAGGGGGGGTGGGGGGGCTTTAATTTTTAAGACCTTAACACGCTCCTTCCGTTTCAACTATCTTAATTACAAAATTGTCATTACTAAAATCTTATAAATCTTGAATCTTGATATCTTATTCATACACTTCAACAATTTATTTTTAAATACGCTTAGCCAAACACCCTCTTCATTAAGTTTGCAAATGAAACTCCTTTCACTGACCAGCGAGTTCCGTAACCTTGTTTTCTCTTAGGAACCCCCGCTCTTACTTCTAGAGGATTTGTGGAGGAAGATTTCGTCAAAGTTGCTGAATTCTTCGATGCTGCTGTGAATTTGGCTGTGAAAATAAAGGCTGAGACTAAAGGTCCTTACTTGATTTTTTCTCGAACTCACATGCTTGCTATTAAGTGATTTTAAACTTTTGCCTTTCACTTTTACTCCAGGTACAAAGTTGAAGGACTTCTTAACCACAATGCCATCCTTCCAATCCGAGATTGCAAAACTTCGCCACGATGTGGAGGAGTACGCGAAGCAGTTTCCCACAATCGGGTTTGACAAAGAAACCATGAAGTACAAAAACTAAAAAAGATCATTCAGGTAGACACATTTCCGATGTTGTTTTGTTAATTGTTGGAATTTGCCAAAAAAGAGCTGCTTATAGCTGGTTTTATCGTATGCATGAAACAGGCACTGAATTGATCGAAAACTTACTAAGTTGAATGGGGATGAACTGAAGATGTGTCATATTTAAGGATGGGATTCCAAGTTGTAATGTACAAAATCAAGGTTTTGATTCCTATTTTTGCTCCCCATTTTATATGTACATTAATAGACAGACCTTTGAAGCAATAAAGTGGAGAAAACTTAAGACCGGAGTTGATTCTGTTCTTGCTGTGATCCTTGATGACATTTAATAGTGGTTTTTTCATTTTTCTTTTTCCCCTTCTTTTTTTCAGTATCTTATTAAAATTTTGTTATTTTTATACGTCTTTTAATGAGATAAAACTGTTGGAGTTACTAGAATATTAAATTATTTTGAGCCACAACTCCACATTGTTTTTCTATCATGAAGTTGTAAATTTTATGGAGATTTTCGTGAAAATTACGGTTCTGATTTTGGAAAAGACTTGAAAATTTATGGAACAATCAAAAGCTTTGAATGAACGTTCAAAAATGTATGGTGACCATAATTATGCATGTTTTAAGCTAAAAATTTGTATATTTTAGTATATAATATGAATATTATAAATCGATATGGTTACAAGTTGGGAAAATATCACTAGATCGCATTGACTCCTTCTATTTCACCTCTCATCACGTCGCATCCCCAACTTTCTAGTTTTTAATTAGTTTAGTCCCGTCATTAAACCCACCGTTAAAAGTTAACAAGTTTCCTATTTTGGTGGGGGAATTGGCACAAAATTTTTAATTTTTGATCCCTTAACTATGTCATTTAATCACATTAAGTCCCATGTTTCATTTTTCAACAAATTGCATTATCCAACTTTCTAATCTTAATCACTTTCAATCCCGTCGTTGGAAGTTTAAGGATTTCCTATTTTTGTGTGAAAATTGGCCTACTTTGGTTGTGGGTAGTAAGGCGATGGGTAAATTATCCGCATGTTGTTAGGTACAAGAAATAGACCCATTACCTGCATTTTTGGGATAACCATGAGTACCTTTGGATATGGGTAATTTTTTGCCAATTCTAAGATTGATCCATAGATCCTTCTCCTTCCTCCTTGCTATATTTTTGGATGAATTTTGTAGAAAGCCTAGACACAATTTTGGAGAATTTTTATATGTAGAGCTGACGGCTCAAGAAATTGAGCCCTAAGTTTTCATATCACATATATTTGTAAAAGTCTAGTAGGCCAATATGGTTACCTTGTAGGGGTTAAAAACTCTCCAGGACTTTAAATTAATGGGAAGACTTCCGAATGATGTCTCTAATATTATATTTGAAAATTATGCAAAAATAATAATAATAATAATAATATTTGTTATCTTTAATTAATTAACATGGGTCTCGACCCTAAAACTCAATGATAATTTATGGATTTATTCTCATGCTAATCATGGGCTTACTATAACTTGGAATAAATTAAATATACATTCGGGTTAGGTATTACAGTCAGGTGCTTTAATATTGACTTGATCAAAAGACCAATCAGTCCTAGTTTTCGAACTAACTAGTATAATTAGGATTAACAATTTTATCGTTTTAACTCCTAACCTACTCTAAAGGTTGCCTACTATAAATGTTAAGAGGTATGCATTTAATACATTCAATTTGTCATTTGATTTTCCTATCTCCCTCAATAGTTCGAAGTGACTTAAGGACCTCTTGCAAGCCTTATGTGCTCCTCTTAAGTCAACATGTAATTGTCTACCAACTCAAGCAATCTGCCTTTATTGCCTGCTCGACCCTAGCTCACAAAGCACACCCTCGTCAATATCTTAAAATAATTTATATTTCTTTAGAAGAATCCAATAAAATTAGAATACATCAGTCTTTATTATCTTTCTTGATTAAGAGCTGAATTTCTTCGGCAAAGTCCTCAACACGTAAAGAATGCTGTCCTGTAACTTTTTCCCAATCTTTATGCCTTGCTGATTATTAATTTCTATAACATGTCATTTGATTATTTGAGCTAATCATAGAATAATTATTTGTTGGAATATAAAAGTCAATACAGATTATGCCCACTTTTACCTACTCTATTTCTCGTGAAAATGAAATTTGCTGAGTATACATTCTTTGCTTACAGCCAACTGCTTCATTTCATTCTCCTAAAAAATACCTACACCACGCTAACAGCATAGGGCGAGAATGAGATCCGGATGGATCCTAACTGTACATTACCCACCCGCCCGAATTCCCCACTTCTCTCTTACCCAATTTCTTGTAATACCCCTGCTCCTATTACTCTTCATGGCGACCCGCTTTTCTCTCTCTCGTTCTATCCATTTCCAACCCGTCTGCTTCCTTAAACCCTCCCTTGCCAAGCCCCATTTCCCATCTTATACCTATTCTTCCCTCAAATCCCGACCTTGTCCCCTCTGGTCTTCTTCCTTCTCTCTCTGTCTTCTCCGCTCTCCAGCTCGCTCTCGGTATCATCCAATTCCCAAGTCAGTCAGAACTAAGCCCGTCCACAGGTCGATTCCGTCCGTCCGGTCGTTCTGCGTTTCAGCTTCATCTACGCCCGCGGAAATGGTGGACACTGAAAACAATCCTCTACTGAAGGAGTTTTACTTCCCTCCGTTCGATTTGATCGAGGCCAAGCACGTTCGCCCCGGCATCCGTGCCTTGCTTAAGCAATTGGTATGTATTGGAAATTTCTTTTGTGTTTTTTGTGTTGACTGAATTGTTTGAGTGTGTTTGGTTATGTGTTCTGATTTATTTTGAGTTGATTTTATGCATATACGAGGCTTAATTGATTGGAGAAATTGTAGGAAAGTGATCTGGAAGAACTGGAGAGGACGGTGGAGCCGACGTGGCCAAAGCTGGTGGAGCCACTGGAGAGGATAGTGGATAAGCTGGCAGTGGTGTGGGGTGCTGTTTCGCATCTCAAGTCTGTCAAAGACAATGCTGACCTCCGCTCCGCCATTGAAGAAGTCCAGGTATGGATATATTACATGCATATTTATATTAATTTTTTTTCTCTTTTTTTTTTTTAATTTGTTAATCATCTATTTGGATTTTCTTCTTCTCTTTTTTAGGTTAACTTGTTTTTCTGCTGTTTTATTTCGTTTTGGTTTTTATAGCCGGAAAAAGTAGCATTTGAACTTAAGTTAGGTCAGAGTGAGCCGATTTATAATGCATTCAAAGCTATTAGAGAATCTCCTGAGTGGGAGGCACTGAGTGACGCCCGCAAACGGATTGTTGAAGGTACTGATGGACCACTGTAATATGAAATTTTTTGCCTGCTTCACTCCTTACTATTTGTTTGGCATTTTGATCGGAATGGCTTGGCTCAATGACCAACTTTTACAGCACAAATAAAGGAGGCTGTTTTGAATGGTGTTGCCCTTGAAGATGATAAACGAGAGGAATTTAACAAGATTGAACAGGTATTTACCAAATTAGATTATGAATAAGTTTTTAAGTTCTTTTTTATATTGTTGATGTTCGTCTATTAATAATTCCATTTTATTGGCATGAATGAAATGCAACAGTGTAGTGCCTTTAGAACCATTGAGGGATGGTGCTTACTGTTATTAAAATTATGTTGTATAGCATGGCTTTAGGAAGAGAAAAACTGAAGAAATTAATGGAATGTGCATATTCAGTGCCTGTCATTATTGCTAACTTTTACTATCGCATGTTAAATAGTATGACTAATCTTGTAGTTTTCCGTTATATTTGGAGATTTTTGGTACCATTTTCAGGTTATTTACGTCTTTACATTTAAATTTGTGTGCAGGAACTGGCCAAACTATCTCAAAAGTTTGGGGAGAACGTTTTGGATGCAACAAAGAAGTTTGAAAAATTAATTACAGACAAGAAAGACATTGAAGGCTTGCCGGCTACAGCTCTTGGGTTGGCTGCTCAAACAGCAGTGTCTAAGGTATTTCTATGGGATTGTTGATGTATGTTGTAGCTCTCTCTTGCGTTTGATATATTGACAGCTAAGTGCCTTTTACTAACTGCATTTCTGCCTTGAATAACAGGGGCATGAAAATGCTACTGCAGACAATGGGCCTTGGATAATTACACTGGATGCCCCGAGTTTTATGGCTGTAATGCAGCATGCTAAAAATAGAACTTTACGTGAGGAAGTCTATCGTGCTTATATAAGCCGTGCATCTAGTGGAGAACTTGACAATACAGCAATTATCGACAATATTTTGAAGCTTAGATTGGAAAAGGCTAAGCTTCTTGGGTATAATAACTACGCAGAGGTACGACTTCTAATTTTCAAATGTACCATTTTGGGCATGCCTAAACAAGGTGACTGACGGTTATCAGGTAAGTATGGCCACCAAGATGGCAACTGTTGAAAAGGCAGAAGAACTCCTTGAAAAACTTCGCAGTGCATCATGGAATCCTGCAGTTCAGGGTAATGTAATTTCATAATCGACGATTTTGTTATGCAGAACAAAGTAGAGTAGGATTCCACATCGTTTATGATAAAGGAATAAGTTACTCTTTTATCTGATCAATATTTAATATTTTAGGCATTCAAGTAATGTCAGAAAATACCTGGTTAATTATAAACTGTAGACTTTGTCCAACAGCTGAACTTCAGCATTAATTGCTTTGTTATTTTGTTGCTGTGATTGGAAGAAGTAATATTTGTATCTTCTCCATTTTTCTAAACTTAGTAAAAAAATATATTGATGCTTTGCTATTTCTAACAATCTAAGTGGCAAATAGTTGGAGCGGATAATAGTTAAATTTAGTCTAGTGATCCTTTTTTCTTCTCTTTTCTTTTCTTCTCTTCTCTCTCTCTCTCTCTCTCTCTCTCTCTCTTAGTAATTACCAAAACATGGATGCACCTTAGTTAATTTAATTAAGTGGACACCTCTTCTATTTCTTGCTTCCATTTTCTTAATGCTTTTTGCCTGAAGGTAGACACCTTTGGCTGGACGATCATTTGTTAATCATCCTTATTTGATCCTGCAGATCTGGAGGACCTCAAACTTTTCTCAAAGAGTCAAGGTGCTCCAGAAGCTGATAGCTTAAATCATTGGGACATCAGCTTTTGGAGTGAGAGGCTTCGTGAATCGAAGTATGACATAAATGAGGTGGGCCTCTCTCAAGTGCTGTCTCCTTTGAATTTTCAAATTGAGTTTTTGAAATGTTGTCATTGCTAGCACTTGCATCCATGGCATCCTTATCCTCTTCAAAGTAGTTGTTTTATTGCTTTGCTTTCATTGACATATGACCATAATTTGCTATTTTGTCTTTTCCATTGTTTTTCAATGCAAAGCGTTTTGGGGAATGAATTGTTATTTGCATGTTGTGTTTCCAAATACAGTTGTACTTTGTGGGGGCAAAGGCACTCTTATGAATACTGGTTGTATATGTGCTCTAATCTTTCATGGATAATGTTGGTATATTATCCTTACATATTTATGTTAGGAGAAGACTGCAAGGATGCAATTTTAACTTAGTCTCCTTGTTCAGCACTCCCCAATTTGTTTCTCCCTGTCTTTTTTTGAGATAGTCCCTTTAAAAATAGAAGCTTGAAGGAATAGATCATTATTATTTTGGTGCATTTTCTAGAGAACAGAACTGGTGGTTTCTATTGTTGTAATTTACTGTGTTTTCTGTCTGTTGAAATAATCTCTAAGTTTTCCGTATTCTATATTTGACAGGAAGAATTGAGACCTTACTTCTCCTTGCCTAAAGTTATGGATGGTCTTTTCAGTCTTGCAAATAAGTTGTTTGGGGTCAATATCAAACCAGCTGATGGTTTAGCACCAGTATGACTCTTCCTCTGTCAGAATATTTTTTGTGGGTCTGGGTGTTTCAGGGTGTGGGCAGATTTCATTTGGCCTGCCTATGATGCATGGTTTGTCACTAACAGAAATATTCTCATTCTTTAGGTTTGGAACAATGATGTTAGGTTCTACTGCGTCAATGATTCTTCAGGTAGCCCAATTGCATACTTCTATTTTGATCCGTATTCACGTCCATCTGAAAAACGAGGAGGAGCATGGATGGATGAAGTAGTTGGTCGAAGTCGTGTCTTGTCGCAAGATGGTTCCTCTCCTCGGTTGCCTGTTGCCCACATGGTGTGCAACCAAATGCCCCCTGTAGGACACAAGCCAAGCCTTATGACATTTCGTGAGGTAAGCACATTGGCACAATTGATCAGACTAGGTTACTGTGCTAGCTATGCTAGCTACAGCTGCACCAATTTGAGCACTTGGCTTGGAGGGCACATGCATTTAGGTCTTAATACCTGTTAAGACAGAATCAAGTATTAATGAGGTTTAATGAAATTTTCAATGTTCCAATTTATTGTTGAAAAGTGGCCGAATTTTATATATTTTCTGTATATTCTAGGGAGAGAAATTTTCCAGTTATTGATTATAGAGAGGATAATTTGGTGAGTCTGAAGTCTGGCCTTAATTTTGATGTTTTTGGATTTCCATTCAATCTTCTCAATTTGATTTTCATCTCAATCTGATTAATTTTTTATTTAATGACGATAAAGTATTCAGGCTTCATTGGATCTCCACATCTGAGTGAAGGATTTCCACTTGATTTTATTGATCTTCTAATGAGCTTCAGAGAAGCACTGAATCATCCTGCACCTTTTCTTGGTCTTGGCGTTGTCAACTCCCTCTGATTTTCCCTTTTCTGAATTTGAATTTTCTTTTCTATTTGATTACTGGCAACTGGTGTTTATTGTACACTGAATTTGATTGATTTCAATTTTTACTGACATTATTATTAAACAAGACGCACATCTGAGGATAACCATGCATGATGGATATGGGAGGTCTACTAATCTTTCAGCTGTTTTGCATGCATAACTCATAGTCCATATATATATATATATATAATTATTGTTGGATGATATGGTCCCTGTAGGTTGAGACTGTCTTCCATGAATTTGGCCATGCTCTTCAGCATATGTTGACAAAGCAGGATGAGGGTTTGGTTGCTGGTATAAGGAACGTAGAGTGGGATGCTGTGGAATTACCTTCCCAGTTCATGGAAAATTGGTGCTACCACAGGTAGAGATTTTGACACATTTTCTTTATTCTCTGGGTCCTATCTTGCTAAGAAGCAATTCGCTAGAAACTTTTCATAATGTTTGTTTATTTCCACTCCTTGTCAGTTTAGGTTTCTTCTGAATGCTGATGCGCAAGAAACTTTTCATAATGTTTATTTATTTCCACTCCATGTCAGTTTGGGTTTCTTCTGAATGCTGATGCCTTGTTTGCCGGTTGTTATCTTCTATTTGTTTACATTCATTCTTAAAAGACTTTTGGGTATTCCCTTGGAAATGAAACTCTTCACAACTTTTGGATCCAAAAGAGTGCATATAATGTGTTTGCATAACTTTTGGTGAGCATAATTTTGTTGTGTGATGAGCTTACGGCGATAGTTTCTGTGGAAATTTTTTCCTTTGGCCAGAGATACTAGAATGCATAAGTGAAGTCAATGTATAACTTTTACTTATCTTCCTATTGCAGTTGAACATGATTTTCTTCCAGAAGTAATCTAATTAATTTATTCTACGATGTTGAAGTAGCTTTGAGTTCAGTAAAAATGTAATTGTTCCTGTTTCGTTAATCCTTTTTGAGTTGTGATTTGATGTTGTTGCAGAGATACCTTGATGAGTCTAGGTAAGCATTATGAAACTGGAGAAAGTATTCCAGATGGCATATACGAGAAACTTCTTGCTGCTAGGACCTTCCGTGCTGGCTCTCTGAGTCTTCGACAGGTTTGTGCATCTTTATCAATGACATTCCCTGTGGCGGGATCTCTCTTGCTGCATTTTGTTTTCTCGATGGTTGATGTGGCAACCTTCATTCTTCTCCTGATAATTTGTCCTTTAGTTTCTTCCTTTTCTGTATTCAATGATCAATGACTAAAAAGCTTCTCTTGCATTATTTTACTTTTGAGTTTGTTTGACTAGTTCATAAATAAATGTCTGTGGACGGCTATTTGGATTATTGAGGTATAGTTGCTTCCCTCCTGTTTGCTAGGGTGTTTGTCTTTTATATCTAATTAATGGTGACATGAAGCAGTGTAGAAAGCTGCTGTTGTATTGCGTTGACCTACCACTTTCAGATTTTATATGAAGGAAAAAGAAATCAGCAAAGACAGTTCTATTTCCTGCACCCCACCCCCATCCCCTCTCTTTTCAGACGTATAAACACATTTTGATGCCTACTCTATTAAAAATTGTTGACTAAACGTGTTCCTGGGGTGCCAGCTGCTCAATTATATCTTGGGATCTTTTTATCTCAATCAAGGTCAATGGAAACTACTTTATGGTTAATGCATCTCACTCTCTCATCGAAAGGTTTCCTTTAATTTTGTGAAGTCTTTGGTTTAATAAATGTGAAAATTTGTTTGTCTAGCTGTGGCTATTTTCTGTTTCTTAAATTACTATTAAAAACATTCTACTGTAATAAGTGGATCCTGTAATCTCCTGCGGAATTTCTTATTACTATCTCTCATTTATGCTGCAGCTTAGATTTGCCACTCTTGATCTAGAGCTGCACACAAAGTACGTACCTGGTGGTCCAGAGTCAATCTATGATGTTGACAGAAGGGTTTGTGAAAGAACACAAGTACTCCCTCCGCTTCCTGAGGATAAGTTCCTTTGCGGTTTTAGCCATATATTTGCTGGTGGATATGCGGCTGGATACTACAGCTACAAGGTAAAACAATAGTCTCTCTGCATCAGTCCTGTTATATAAGTTAAGATCTCTCTCTCTCTCTCTCTCTGTTTTTTTTTTTTTTCCTTCCTTTTCTTTTCTCCCGGTACACCTGTGTAATACAATTGCTTATGAGTTCTAGATTTGCAGGTGTAAGCATAAACCTGTTGTAGATGCTCTCGTTCATAGAGAACCTTAGTACTCACACTTTTATGCTGAAAATACAATTTCTGGCCACCACGTGGCCCATCTAACACCAGTTGATTTTCATATCTGCGCAGTGGGCTGAGGTTTTGTCAGCAGATGCTTTTTCAGCATTTGAAGATGCTGGATTGAATAATGACAAGGTATTTGCTATTTAATATTCCACATTTCTCTATATATTATCCATAACTGGAGCTGTCAAATTCTCATATCTTCCCACTGACTGATGAGTTGCAACAGGCGGTAAAGGAAACAGGCCATAGTTTCCGAGAAACTATTCTTGCTCTTGGAGGCGGAAAAGCACCACTAAAGGTAGGAATGATACTGCTATGCCCATTATACTCTGGAGTTGAACGATAACTAGCATTGTTTTGAGAAATTTCCACAGCATTTCTAGACTTTGATCGTACTGAAACATTTGCTTAGGTCTTTGTGGAATTCCGTGGGCGTGAACCATCACCTGATGCACTGCTAAGGCACAATGGTTTGTTGCAAGTTGCATGAGTTTCAGACGGCAATTTTTTGGTCAACATGCAAGTGCCATAAATAAATCCTTTAGCCTTATTTATTTCTGAAGTGAAAACCCTAAACGAGAACCAGAGTTCATCATTCATGTTTAAGTAGCCCTAGATATCTAATTCCAAGAGTATTTTCAGAATGCCATATCCAATAATTCATAATCGTGTTTTACTATCTACTGGCCTCCTTTTTCTGGGGCACACAAGGTCCATGTACATTGACTGCACTTCCGCAGATAAAGACGTATAATTTCCTTTATTTACTTATTTTTACAGTGGCATTAATACTTTTAAGATATCAATCATATAAATATCTGAGTTAATACTACCATTAGTACTTAATTAATTACAGTGAATTGAATAATGTCATAATAAAGACCTCAATTTTAATCATCTGATTAGTTTGTCATTTGCTAAATGTTTCCTGTAGTTTATCATGTCTGTATTGCGTTATGCATATTATTCTGAAATCTTTAGGAGGGGCTCTAGTCCTGTCTGTGGGAGCAATTGTTTCTAAGTTGTATTTTTGTGTAATTTTGATACTGCCATCGACTTCCTCCACGCGGAATATTTCACACTGATCTTCCCATTAAAAGCTGGAGTTCTTTGGCAACAACTTGATTGACTAGGTAAAGAGAGAACGAAGATATAGCAATGGAAGTTAGATATATGATAAGATGGGTGTAAATAAATTAAATTGAGTCAAATATTTTGCATGATCGATTTAAATGTTTTGTTGAACTGGAAATTTTCTTTGAGTTAGATTTAATTGACTCAAGTGCAAATGAATTTTAATCGAACTGAGTAGGAATTCAACTGATCTGATTTTATTTTATTCTTTTATGAAATATAAATGTGTTATTTTTTGTAGTTATTTAATTTGATTTGAAGTTTTTAAAAAAGTGTTCAGAATTAAATCTGCTATGCTTAACAAATTAAAATTAAAACCTTTTGAACTTTAAAGGGAATAATTTTGTCACTGCTTCCTAGTGGAACAAAATCTTGCGGACAGGAAGTTGTATTTTGACTTTGAGGGTGTTTGACTATGCTTATTTGAAACATTTTAGAAATTCTTATAAATTCTTACCTTTGTTTGAAGGTGTTTCTTGAGTTTATAAAATATTAGATGTTATTTTTAAATAAGTTTTGATATGTTTGAATAAAATAAGATTTTTCAATTAATAAGATATTTGTAATGATAATTTGTAATTGATATGGTTAAATTTAAAAAATATATGCTAATATCTTTAAAATAAGTTTAGAATTTCTTATTTTCTTAGAAGAATTCATAAGATTCTATCATGATATTTTGAAAGCTAATGAAACATGTCAAAAGTTTTATCAAATACTTCATGACATTTTAAAAGTTTTTAAGCATCATAGAAGATGTTTCAAAGAGCATATAAGCTTACCCAAATGCTAGGAAAGTTCTAAGGTTCCATGTCTAGATTGTTGCTTACGGATGTCAAGGGGACGGGTATGATGTGAGTATTATCATTTCAGACCTTGCATTTGCTCAATAAAATTTCTTCCCATCTCCCATGCAGGGAATTGACATTCGTGGACACCCATTAATTCTCCTTATTAAAAGAAATGCACATAATTCTTCTTATATATTTGTAATAAGAAAAAAAATCAATTATTAAATCATAAAATGTCTTAGAAATATAAATTTTCATTTATTTAAAACCCAAAATTCTTATAATTAAAATTGAAAAGCATTAAAAATTAAACAAAAACTCAAAGTCCTTATAAAATACAATTTCAATAATTTTATTTAACAGGTAACGATTGTTGGCGGGCAGTACCCCTGCCCCTACCTCCATTTATTAAATGAATAAAATTTTATATTCATATGCATCATAGTTAGCAAAATACGAGATAGAAAAATTACGATACTTGTTACGTACGAGTATAATATATATATATATTTCATAAAAAATACGTTGAATTATTTGGCAAAAAATGCCTTTACATTACGGCACATAACATATACGAGTATATTACGAATAATGAAAAAAAGTACGGAATAAAAAATACAGCAAATATAATAAAATAATAACATTTGTTATGCTTCTTTTTACTCATATTTAGTCTTTTATTAATAAATTTCTTTTGCATGAAGCATATTTTTCTTTAAAATATATAGCTTTGTAAATAAAATACATTAATTATAATTTTGTAGTCTAACATGAATAGCAATATGAAAATTAAAATATGAAATCATGAACAACTAACTAGCTAATATAGTTACTTTAGATAAACTCATTAATATACTTTTTTAAATGAAATGCATTAATTAGTACATATTTTTTGTAAAGTTTTTGAGTGATGGTTGTTTAATTTTGGCATATCCAAATTTGTGGGCACTTTAACGATTGAAAAGTTTGTAAATTTAAAAATTGAAGTAATTAAGCAGCAGTTAGGTAGTTAATGTGTTTTGAAAATTGCAAAATATGTAAAATAACATTAAAAATTAGAAAAATGTATATGTTACGAGTACATACTAAACATACGCTTATAATATGAAATATGCATATTTTTCCGTATCATTGAATTGAAGATGAGAACAGACCGTTTTTTCAAAAAATACATATGGAAAAAGATTATACATGTATGATTCGCATTTTTACTAACTATGATATGCATTGCGAGCTTCATATTTGCCCCATATAAAGCATAAAAACATTGGCCAATATCCATGGACAAAGTAAACCTGCCATTTCTGGCTCGTTGGTTTGCCGGTGGCTCCAAAATACCAATGGCTGAGTTTCTCGACAACCGACATGTAGCCGTCCTGTCTTAGCATTTACACGTTGCTAGAAATAAGAAATATGGCAGAAAGTGCAGATTGTGTATCTATCAGTTAGCGTGCTCTAAAGGTCATACCCAAACTGCAAAATATCATTAAATTGAATAATTCGTGATCATATATGTTTCGTTATAAAATAGAGACCTCAATCACCCAAATGACTATCTTGGTTGTGGAGGAGGTGGTTGCAAAAGAATAGGGGATGCTTCTGTTGGAACTGGAGTTGGTGGTATAACGATAGGCCTTTCTATGGAGTAGCGATTGGATCCCCCGAAGCTCTCGATGGATTTCATATATTCAGACGCGTTATTTTCTATGATGAAAGCATCCTCAAGCTCACGAACGATGTCAGACATTGATGGACGGTAAGCAGAGTAAGGTTCAATGCATGCCAAAGCAACCTCTAAAACTCTCCACATTGCTTCGGCATGGTAGCATCCCTTTATGCTAGGGTCCACAATCTCTTCGACTTTTGAGTTCCTTATATGAGGTTTTGCCTGTATGTCAGAAGAGTTGATGTGTGGTTAAAATTTTAATTTATTCTAGAAACAGTCTGATCAAGTAAGGAAGAAAGCAGATCAAAATTTGGTCTTGTAGAATGTGGATTCATCTGAGGTTGCAGGGCCCTTGGGGTACAATGGGAGTGGGGGAAGAGGGACTGGGCTTGCTATAAACCTCTTTCTGATGTGTATCCTTCTGTTTATCCACCAAAATTTGCTAGTTAATTTTTTATTGCTAGGAAAGTAAGCTATACAGGAGTTGTTGTTAGGATGCTTGACACTAGGTGCAATAATTACATTGGTGCATGAATTGAAATTTATGGCAATCAACAATTATGTGGTAGATTCATCATTGGGTTTTCAGGGAAACTCGATTTAGTTTAAGTTGTGGGCTCTTTTACTGTAATAGCAATCAAAACAGTAAAGATTAAAGGTTCAGGCATGCAGTCTATGTGTTAAGGTAGAATACTCGGAAATTAAACCTTACCCATTCAACCAAGCTCCACTCATTTCGTGGCCTGTTTATATTGAGAGGTTCTCGACCACTTACAATCTCCAGTAAAACCACTCCAAAGCTAAAGACATCACTTTTTGTGGATAGGTGCTGTGTCGAGTAGTACCTGAATAAAACAAATCTGTTAAGAAACTGGAGGTGACATTATATGATGTTGATGAATTGTTTCATAGTATCTTTATTTAGGATCCATTCAATATTTATGTATATTCTTGAATAATAGCTCATGTGGTGCTCATGCCTGTGCCATGGTATACTGAATAGTAAGACTATATTTGGTGAGATGGAAATAGGTTTCTGAAACTGGATTTCATGAAAAACCAGTCCAAATTAGATTCGAATAATTGACAATTCCTGCCTCAAAACTCCAATTTCATGCTACTCTATCTAAATGAATTTTCTAATCGAAATTCAGCTTTTCTTTTATGCCCTTAAGTAGCATACTTACTCTGGGTCCAGGTATCCAGCAGTACCCCGTACTTCTAGGGAAGTGCCACTGTCCCCCTCTTGAGGTGCGTACTTAGAAAATCCGAAGTCTGCAACTTTTGCACACATGCTATGATCAAGAAGTATATTACTTGATTTCACATCTCTATGTATAACACAGCGCTCAGAGAAGGTGTGGAGATATGTTAAACCTGGACAATATGATGTTCTTCAGACTTTTGTTTTGTAAGCAAGAGTAACATAAATGGGTGGAAATGAGACTCATTCTGGGATGTACATGCTGGTGAATGAACACCAGCTCTATATTTTCCATGTTGACAAATTCAATGGACCTAAAATTGTTGACATGCTTTTGACTGCTTGATGTGACTGGATTCCCAAATGCAAGGATCTAAAATAGTGAAAGGAAGGTTATGTTATATGTTTCCTATGGTCAATATGGTACTCTTTTTTGTTAATATTGTTACTTATCATAACATACTGTTGTAGGTTGAAAGTTCTCTAGTCTTAGAGCTGATACTATGAAGTGCTTAGAAATAAGTCAAATAACTCCTCTCGTGAAAACTGTGACATCCTGTTTAGAAGAAAGAGATGTTGATTAGTTTTGAAATATGCATAGTCCTGGAGCCCCTTGTTACTTGCCTCTTGCAGCCCCTAAAGCAATAGAAAGTCTTGTTGGCCAGTCCAGAGTTTTGCGCTTTGCTGCAGCTCCTGTTAATTAGCAAATAGTAAGAAATGACTGCTAATTCCTGGACAAATCAAGTTTCAAAGAGTTAGAAGTGCAAGTGAAATTTACCATATAAGCGATCTTGTAGAGAGCCATTAGACATGAAAGGATAGACAAGAATTTGTTGGTCATTCTCGCAACAATAGCCAATCAGCGGTACCAGGTTTTCGTGTCGAATTGCTGAGAGCAAGTTCAGCTGTAGAATTCATTGATAACCAGGGTCAGTTAGCCTCATTATGTATGCATGCACATATATTGTTGGTCTATTTCGAAATCTGGAAAGAAATAAGGTAATTGCTTAAGAGACGAGACTTAATTTTATTACAGAAGTTCCAAGGCTGAAGAATATAAATTCATGATTAGTCAAGTCAGTGATGCAATTTAGTCTACTTGACACTTCCAATGAGTGCAATCCTGTGCAAGAGGTGCATAGAGAAAAATAAAAGCGATGGATTATTATGAATTTGTCAATCTAATTTTTGAGGGATGAAACTTAAACTGTTATTTCCTAAAGTAGCCCTAAAGTAACTGAAATAAATGAAAAAAAGGAATGTGCCCTGCACAAATAGTAATCTTGTTTACATGTAGTGTCGATTAGACCATAGAGCCTCACCTCATTGTCGAATTCACGAGTTCCCTGGGTAGAGGTGGCTGATCGGACCTTCACAGCCACTTCTTGACCATCAGGTAGAGTACCACGGTAAACTGATCCAAATCCACCTTCGCCTATCAATGTTTTGTATTTCTGTGTTGCAGCTTCTATGTACTCCAGTGTGAAACTCTGAATAGATATTGATTTTGTAGCAATAGTTTCTGTGCTTGCTACTGAGTAGACTGCATCTGCATTTGAAAACAACGAGGTTATAAGAATTAATTAAGCATTAATGAACCATATGGTTGTAAGTTTTAGATTCATTCATGCTTTATTCTTTTCCTTTTCCATATTCATTTGCAGAACAATAGCCCATGATACTGTAAAAATGTAAGTTTGGTGACCCAGAACTCGTTACATTAGAATCTCTCATGTTCTTCCTAGTTTCATCAGTTGACTAAAGGAAAAGTTAAAGTCATATTGGAGTAAGAGAATAACATCTACCTTTTGTGAAAGGAAAAAGAAAATTCGATAATAGGAATTGTCTTCGAGGATTTTCATTAAACTAAAATATGAAAATTGTAGACTGGACAGAATATATTATATGTAATTTAACTTTTTGCTTTAAGAAAGTACATGAAACTAATTTTCAACAAGAAATATATTTTGGCTAGGGACTTGGTGCAACTTCTGCGTTGATAAAATGGTACTCCCATAATGCTTCTGTGTTAAACTACATGGTACATGAAATATGTTTCACCATGAATGCTATGTATGCTGATATACCATATGTTTATGTGTGTGTCTATACAGCTTGATTAAATAAAACCTAGCATTTTCTGTACATAAAATCTGATGTTTCAAAATTTAGATAACACATATCCGTGCTTAAAGTGTTTATGTCAGATCTTATTCACTTCAGTAAGGTGTAAAAATAAATTCGCGTAAAAGTTTCCGCGTACTTACTCTTTGACATCATGTGCCCTTTGCCATCAAACTTTTCTGGGGCCCTCATTTTTTTTCTATACAGGCAGGCCAAACATACTCCCAGTGTTATGGTAACCAACAGGGATCCACCTGCAATTGTCCCTATGACAATTCCTTTTGCTGAATGGTAGGATACATGAGCATTGCAAATCCCTTTGCTAAATATGAATATAGGAAACCAAATAAAAAGTCAAATTTTCTCTCAAATGTGCATATACAAAATAACACAGACATAATACTTTGGCTGCTACATAAACATACCAAGGACTTGTCAAAGCATAAACATCTTACTCTGTAGTGAGATTTTGTTTGTTTAGGTTCAAACGAGGATGTTTTTCAAGGGAAGGATTGCAACCAAAGTATCTAGATGAAGAACGATAGCAGTTTTTGAGTTAGGTACAACTGGAAAGTATACCAATTTAAACAGCAATCATTATCTCGATGTTTTAAAATGCGTTATATGTAAACTTACAATGTTTTCAAATAGGGAAGTTTGGTAACAGACCATGAGATGTTTCCTGTCAGATCATTGTGGCTTACATCCCTGCAAAATGAATGAAAAGAAATTAACAGACTTCTAATGTCTAAATCACAATACAATATTCTGTTGGGTTGTAATATATGTTAAATAATAGCTGATAGTCCTGGATAATACTTTTAAATTATGCATGCGCACTCCTGCCTGCATTTCTAACAGGATGACTGACTATTCTTGGCTGTTGATGCGGTTTCTACTAGAAGACAGAAGATTTTTCTCATGTTTCTAAGAGTCGTGTGGGCAATTGTATGTTGCATGTGTTAAACAACCATAACCAGCCTCTGCAATTTTTCTAGTCTCTTTTGCACGTGCATCTGTGCTACCATTTCGTGCCTTTGGTAACTCCATAGGCAAAAGATAATCTTGTCATTAGTGGAATTACGAGTTAAATTTGTGGATCTTATTTCATGTTTAACTGTAAAGTATTTGTTTGGGGCAGAACTAATGCTATCCTCTTTGTACATGGTTGAATGTGTAGATCTCTCATGCTTCAAGTCTCCAACCTTAAACCCCTGAACTTATGTCTAGAGAATGGAATTTAGACACTCATGGTTGAGTAGAGTTCATTACAGTGAGGTTAACATGGAGGAAGGTGGAAACTGAGGAATGGTGCCCGTGAATTCGTTGTTGCTCAAATTCCTGCATTTTAGCATTGATGTCAGTGACAGGCACACAAGTCAACAAAAACAATGACTATAAGGATGCAGAGTCGTACAATTCCTTAAGGTATATCAGCTCAATGATACTGGGAGGGATCGGTCCTGTGAGTCTGCTGAGGGATACATCCCTGGAACAGAACATGCAGTGAATGTTTATTGTTGGAACAAATTATTCGTGGCCTTAATGCATTGGAGGTAGACAAGTAAGAGAACAAGAGACTGTATTGTGGAGAAGCAACTTACATTTTAGTGATAACTGAGGTACCGTTGAGAGTCTCACAAGACAAACCATGCCATGGAAGTGGGAGACACGGGTCCCCTGACCACATTTGCAGCACTTCACTATCTTGATTGTGTGTAAGTAGCTCATTCTTCACTTTTTTAATTGCATCCGCTGAATAGAAAGGGTGAGAATCTTAGTCATCTGTGTTTTTCGAAATTTGGATCGAGTTAACTCCTATTGTAATGATATGGATTTAGCTCACAAGTTCAACCTGAATTCTAACATGCAATGCAATAATATTCCCCCAGGGACCTCTTGAATTAAGATCAAGATTTGTATATTGTAGTTTGTAAGCAAAAACATTGATTGCCCTTAACCCAAATAATAAATCATAATATTCTCTCTCTCTCTCTCTCTCTCTCTCTCTCACACACACACACACACACACACATGATGCATATGAGAACTTTGCTCATGACTTTGCTTGTTATCTCCTAGGATATGTTTAGACATAGAATTGATCATGTTGGTAAAAGTTGGACTAGTCGAGAACAAGTGTCTGAATAGCAAACTAGAATAGGATACTGAATATTGATTTTTGATACATAGTTGTCTCAAGCATGCGACTGAAGTAGCTAAAGTTATGCATCACAACGTCTTCTCTATAATTTGCTCTATTTCTTCTCTAGTTTCTGAAAGCGATTAAGTTTGTTCCACTAACCTGTAGGAAAAATGAAAGAAAAACATACCTTGTTGTGCAGAATTAGTTTGAACGAAGAGGATTATAAAAATAATGCAACAGATGATCAGTCTTCTATTTCCATTGTCCAACCCTTCCATCATCCTATAATCCTCACAAAAACTCGCCCCATCGGGGTGATTTGAGGATCATAGACTGGAAAGTCATCCAATAGCTTTTCTGCTGTAACAATCAAGACATAAACATGGTTTTCCCCGATAATTCAGCTAATGTTTTTCTGTTGTGAATGTTTCAGTGAAGGCCTGAAATTTCTTGGAGACAAAAGGACATCTGAAACACACAAGGACTTGAAAATTCTGATCTGGTTTCCAGGTTGACTTCAGAGGTTGGTATTACTGAAACATTGAAAGGAAGTTAGAGATACATTAATCTAATTACAAAAAATTATAAATTTAATGACCAATGTCTTAACTAATACCCTGCTTGATTAATATCATTTGTTTGTTTTAGTGTAGTTGGTACTTGTTTATTGCTAGGAAATTTTGTAGTAATAAATAAAATAATGGGGCGGAGCAACCATTTACTTATAATCAATCATCTTTTTCTTAACTCCGTCCCTCCCCTTGTCCATTTCTTGAAGGGTGCATCCAGGAAATGAGATTAGTCTTAATTAATTGCTTTTTTTAATATGATTTACGAACAACCATAAGTTGACAAATACGTCATTATTAGATTTAAATTGTTTTAGCTGAGTTAAAAATAATAAATCGAAATGCTTGCAAATATTGGATTACACGATATTATGATAACTTTAGTAATTTCCTTGAAAAAAGCTAATACATGCAGACTGGAAAGATGTAGATATTTCTGACATTTAGTGCTTTACGGGGTCAAGGGGAATTCCATCTGCATAAACATTGTACTATTTAATATTTTTTTCCCATTTTTTGTTATTATTTATTATTCGTATAATTTGGAAATTGGATAAGAGTTAAATAGGAATATATAATAATATCATCACTCCCACTAACTGTTATGGAGAACGGGCTGCGTTTACTTGCGGAAGTTAGTTCTCAATTCTCATTGCTTGGCTGAGGCAGCATTTGACTTTGGATATATTTGCAATTTGATTTTGAAAAATTAGACATTGTTGGCCAGAAAAGCATAAGTTTGCTTCATTTGAGACATTTGGCAGTAAAATGGTTTGATTTCGAGAGACAAAGCTATCATGACAAATCTAGAAAAATTATTTATATTCGGAACGTGTTTATTTTCGGGAGTTATATTTTGAAACTGAAAATAATTTTATTTAAATACTTAGAATGTGTTTGGCTAAACTTGTGTTTGAAACATCTTCTATGCTTCTATATCTTATAAGATGTTTTTGGAACTTATAAGATATTGAGTTTTATTTTGAAAATAAGTTGTTGAAATATCTTGATAAAATAAGGCATTAATACTTATAAGATATTAGTAGTGACAATTTTCTAATTAAGATGACTAGAACAGGACTCATGTTTAGATTTAAAAGAAGGGGAAAAAAAATAAACAATTACCTCTAGACCACCTGACTTTGCTATAATTATTAAAAGACTTTCAAATATTTGGATAATTATTACTATACTTCCTACCACTTATATATAATTACAATTTTACTCCCTTGAGTATGTAATCTACTTGTAATTGTTTAAGATTTTCAAAGAAGTGTAGTTGTAATTGTCAAAACTCAAGAATGTTTTGGTAATTATGCGAAATCTCTGGGAAGGTTGAGGCAATTATTCCGAAAAAATTAGAAAGTCCCTACCTTTTGTAAAAAGATCTTGCAAAATTCTAACTTTTTATTTTGAGAGTTTATAAACTCTTCGAGACTGATGAGTACTAGCCTGATTAGTTAGGAAAATGTCTCTTAACAATGAAGTTATGAGTTCGATTCCCACCAAACACGTGTGGGCTTTTTTTTCTATCTCAAGGCATGTGATTTATTCTTCTATCGCACGATAGTTTTGATTTAATGATTGAATGTAATCGTTTCTAAAAAGGAAAAAAAAAAGAAAAAAGAAAAAAAAGGCTCTTTAAAGAAAATATTAATTACTAAACATCTCTTGACATTTTATAACTTTTAAATATCTTAAACAATGATGTTTATAAGATGGTTTAACAAGCTTATAAATTCACCCATACTCCTAAACTATAAAAGAAGCAGCTAAGATGACAAGAAAAATTCGACTTCGGAATGCAGCAAATTATTTTGCTTCATGTTCTTGACATCAAAATCAAACGAAAAATGTTTTCCTCATGCTATGTTTAGAGGAGATTTAAATACGAAAAGACATTTTTTTATGATAGAAATTAAATGTCTATTCAACTTATATTCAAGAGGCACGAACTATAAATCCTACCATCCTAAGATATGAGCTTATAAATTTTCATTTTTAGGAAAAGGAAATAATCAAATAAATAAATTATGCAAAAAATATAGTTTCTAAATATATTTATCCAAATATGCACGCACTGGGTCAAAAATTCTTTATGTTTTTTAGTTTGTGTTAGTCTTATCTACTTGGGATAGCCAATGGCATATTCTCGGCATTAAACTGTCGGTTAAGGGGATTATATATGCCAAAACATTGGTCCAAATCTTTTCTTTATTAAGATAAATTGAGAATTCATCCTCTATGCTCTTTATATTATGCAATCCTTGATTTTCTATATATAAGAGTTGATATTGACATTTAATATTTTAAATTTTAAAACAAGGGCATGTGAAGTGTTTACGACTGTAACGAGGTAAATTGCCAACATATATTAGTGTAAAAATCTTTCTAATTGTTTCTATTTTGCTTAACTCATCATAATTGATAGTGTATGTATTAGGGCTCGTTTTGTTGGAGTGATTTAATTAAGCATGATTCATGTGACATGAATAAAATTTTATTTAATTTTTTAACTATAGCACCATTATAGTGATTGTTTGAAAGTTTGGTATCCCATTCAGAGTCGTAGCAGAAAAGGCTATACAACTGATACAATGTGATTGGTATCAATCAAGAATAGTAAAGAAGAGGAAAATAAATCAATTTTATTTATCGAGTGTTTTCTGTAGAATGCATAAAATGGAGTAGAAAATAAATATACACAATCAGAAACCCAAGAAAGTAAAAGAGGAGTGCCGTCAGATTAACAATCAAGATAACGGTTTAGATGAAGAAGTAATGCAACTAACCTAACTAGCCTAGCGGCTATTAAAATAACTAACAATACCTGTAATTTAAAAAGACACAAGTGAATGGGGAATGAAAATGTGACGCCCTTGGTGATTTCAGTAGGACAAAAGAAATGCTCTTTTCTCTTGACAGTATAAATAGAAAAAATAGAGTTGAAATATGGACTGATTATAGTTTATCTACCTGTATTGAAAGACTCTTCTTCTTCTTTAATTTCTCTTTTCTCTTTGATTGAACGTAGGTCCTGTTGGCACCAGATTTAGGGGATGCTGTGATCAATCGCAAACTTATAGTCAATGCGAGAGATTAACTCTCTTTTTTCAAGATGAATTAGCCCCACATAGATGCTCATAGTTTATGATTGTCGTCTCTCATGATACAACAACTAACTTCAAGTTGTAGCACCATTATGAAGCACTTGAAACCAGCAAACTTAGAGTGTATTGGAACTCTCTTAAAAAAGGATTCGAAAATAAGATAGAGAATACTTGGAAGAAGCTTAAATGTTTATGATT
>JACFYI010003842.1:184656-204816 GCA_014898755.1 Handroanthus guayacan
TAATTATACCAAATCTCAAGGGGTGTAGAGGTAATTATCCCAAAAAAACAGAAAGAAAAAAGGAAGGAAGGAAGGGACAAGTATCACTAATATTATGAGTGCAATTGAACTATGAGTTTCACTATTTACAGACTGTAATAATGTAGGTGCTTAAAACGCAGGTCTGGGGTCATCGCCTTGATCCTCGTCTCCTCGGATTTTCTTTGATAAGGAAAAATATCACTAATATGATAATTACTGAAAATGTGGAATCAATGGGTTTGAGATTTACGCTATATTTGGTTTGAAAATTTTGACATGGAAAGGAAAATGTTAGGAAATAAAAAAATAAAGTTATAGAAACATAAAATCTTAATTCTTGTTCGGTTGTTTAAGAAAACAAAAGTAGAGAGCCCAAATAAGTTTTTCTTTCATTTTTCACACCATTTTGCGAAGAAAATTCATCTTCCCCAATCACATTATGTTTTCCGTCAAGTTTTCTTTTCCTTAGCATTGTCCTTACTGTTAGAATTCTACATCGGAAAAGTGTAAGGGTTATGGTCTCTTCATATAGTTCTGAGCAATCCTCACTTCACAAGCTAGCTTTTAAGGTTAAGTTAGGTCCAGGCTTCATTTTTAATATGGTGTCAAAGTCAGACTCGTTCCTGATATTGGACCATCAATTGTCTGTTATTCCATACTCCAAATGTTCATTTCTTGGTATGTGTTGTTTGTTCACCTGTTTCATATTATTCCATGCTCAAGATGTTTCTTCCTGGCATGTGGAGGTTGTGTTAGAATCCGACATCGAAAAAGTATAAGAGTTGCGGTCTCCTTTTATTGTCCTAGGCAATCCTCACCTTGTAGGTTAACTTTTGGAATTGAGTTAGGTTCAAACTCCATTTTCAACATTGCCAACTAGACAACCAAAACATTATTTTTCATAGCATTTTCTTTTCTTGGCCTCACCAAAATTCTTGTACCAAGCACAATGTTGTTGGCGCTGCCCTTTTTCTTTCCTTTTTCTTTCTAGAACCAAGTCCCCTATCATGAATGTTGACAAGATAATTTCTCGAAACGATTGAGCTTCTCCGCCATGTTTGATATGTCATCATCACTATAATTTTTAATAATTTAAGTACTTACTTGAATTTTTATGATATGTCAAAGGAAAAGTGTTAAGGTTGAGTAAAATTATTTTTGGAGAAATAAAAGAAAACAAAAGTAATTAATAGAGAGTTAGAACTTAGAAGAGAAGAGAAATTTATTTTTACAGAAACAAAAAGATGAAATTAATCAATTTTATCAACTCATTAGATAATATATTAAATTAATTATTTAAAATATTGGCACTGGCTAAATAGTGAACGTACGTACTAAAACCAGCGGATTTGGTTACATAGTTCGGGAAAAGTGCGAGGAATTTGACTTGGCTGGCCACCTTTGTCATTTTTCTGGGTTGGTGGAAACATGATCTGTAAAGAGAGAGGCTTTTTCGCCTTTGAAGATGAAAAATAATTGGTCTTGGGGCAACATATTCCAATTTCATATTCGATGCTTATCAATTCTTTTTGGCTCTTCTAGTTGTTTGGCTGTGAAAAGTGCTAGAATCCCACGTTAATTAACACATGAGTATAAGAATAATACTTCTGAACAATCTTTGCTTCTTAAATTAAATTTTTTTAAGTGAGTTATGTCCAAAATTCATTTTTTTATATAAAAACATAATTACGGTGAGTATAAAATAAAACTTCGTTGAGCTTGAAAATCAAAAGAACGCACTTGCTGGTTATTAGCAATGAAAAACAAATAATGAAATATGATAATGTAAAACACCTCTTGGCGTTTGTCCTAATTACGAAAAGAAAATAACTTCTGGTTTGAAAAATTATAATGATACTCTATGCACATTACAATTAGATCTCATAAATTGGTTGAAATATTATAAGTAGATCTCCTGTTAATTTAACGACAGAGAGTGTGTTATTGTAATTTTTTAAACTAAAGGAGTATTTTCGCAATTGAGTCCAAAAAGAAAATGACTTAGTGATCACTCCACTTGTATTTTGTATCTATTAGGAAAAATTAAGAAGTCCTTGTCAATTGTTATTATTATTATGCTTGAAAATTCAAAATGGTAGGACCAAGAAGATAAATCAATTCTATGTCACTCTCTACAAGTCGTATTATTTTCCCCACAGAATAGAGCCGTTTGTGATAAAAGCCGTTCCCACATAACATTGCACCCAAAAGTATGCATTTGTCTAAGAAGAAGGAAATTCAGTGTTTTAAATTAATTGAGACAATTTCTAGTTTGAATTTATAAAAAAATTGAGAAATTATGGAAACTTTGCAAGAGACATAGCCACTTTTTATATAAGTGTTTTAGGCTTTTAATTGTAAACTTTACAAATTTCATTTGTGTAAATTTTGTAATGGAGTATATCAAAAACTTTAAAATTTAACTTTTCAACATATTATAAGTTTATTTTAGAGAAAATATAAGAAAATTTTAATGATTATTTAGGTTCCTATGGACTCTTACACTGCTACAAAAATAAAATAATCATGTACCGAAATTTCCCATTCAATTAATTAATCAAAGTAAAGCTTTTCTCAGTAATTCTTTCATGGTAGCAATTTGGATTCCATAAATTACTAAATGCACTCATTTTGCATATATAAAAAATTAATAAAAAATCCTTCTTTTAAAATAAAAGTAAAAACAAAAACAAAAACTCCATCACTATATATATAACTTCTAGACAAACCATTTTTAATAACTTTATTCATCATTTTTTATTGCAGAACAACAGAACAAAATGAAAAAAATCTATATTTTGCAATGAAATTTTTAAAAAGGAACAGGAAAAACATATATTTTTTTAATGTCACATAATGAAAAAAAGGTGAATAAAATCTATGAAGGTTATTATCTTAAAAGAAATGTACCTAATGGCGTGTTTTTGACTATGGACAGAATACGAAGATATACCAGATCAATCATCTGTTCAAGTGATAAAGAAAGCAATTTACTAAGTCGTCTCATGTTGACGATTCGGGTTCAAATTCCACATAAAATATCCGTCTTCTTATTTTCCCCATCATTATAATTTCAATATATATATATGTATGTATGAAGATAAACATTGAAAGTAAAACCCCTTACCAATTTATTGGGTGAAAATATCCCTCACCAATTTATTTGGTGAAAATATCCCTATCTATTTTTTCATAAAATCTTTTCGCAAAAATAGCCCTATGATTTGTGAAATGTTACATTGGCTACTTTATCATTTTATCGTTTTAATTGACAAATTATCCTTTGTTATATAATTATTATTCATTGCATCCAAAGCCTATCCATTGACCAACACAATAATGAAAAAACTCTCATTTTTTTCAATCATATTTTTATTTTTGCAAAAAAAATTAAAAACTCTCTCTCTCTCTCTCTCTCTCCCTGTAAAATATTGATCCATCAACGTTTAATAGTGTATTTATTAAAGATTTTCATATATCCCTTTTGTTAATATTAAAACTAGATTAGCAGCTTAAAAATCAATTATGAAGTTCTTGTCTATTTCAATAGCCAAGCAAAATATATACCATATATACACGTGTGTATGATTTAGGGAGCAGTATGGTTAAGTAGCATAAAAACGGTTCTAGTCATTTGACATGAAACATGAATTCAAAGATGATAAAAACAAAAAGAAGATGGAAATATCAATTGTCTAGTTCCCATTGTGCTCATGACAGAAGCGAATGATAATTGTACATAAAATTTGTCCAAAATAGACATGCACTGTTGAGGATAATATTACAGTACTAATTATCAGCAGACGAAAAGGATGGAAGGATCGCAGCAACACTCATCAATTAGGAAACAGCAACACAGAGCAGCAAGACTGTCATCAAAACAATTAATCATAACAAATTAATTAAGTAAATAAACACACTGCAATTAATATATATATATATATATATGGAGAGGGAGGGAGAGAGAGAGAGAGAGAGAGAGAGAGAGTACCATCCCTCAAGAAAACCAGGTTCTCTCCGGGGAGGAGGTGCAGCATAATATTGTGGAGGTGCCATTACCGGAGGCCCTTGATATTGGCCTTTCAATGTCAAGTGAAAGGTAATTATTAACCATTTAATTCTAATTAATCAAGAGAAAAAAAAAAGTGAAAAAGAAACAGGCAAGAGATCTTGCCGTTGTATACTATATTAACTGCGTAATGCATGCGGATTCTTAAATAAGTATAATTTAAGTACAAATTAAGAATAAGGATATACAGAAAAGAAAAGCAAAGAAAAAAAAGGAAAATAAAATAAAGATTAAGTACCTTGAGAAGGGTAAGGATATGCATATTTTGGTGGTTCACTCATTTCTGATGGTCTTCCTTGAACAAATTTTTGCTTATATGAAAGTTCTTTGGATGAAAGTATCAATGTAGTTAGCTATCTGAGAAGAGCAATGAGTAGTGAGAAAAGAAAAAAATGGTGATGGGCTGAATTAATTTGGAATAGTTAAAAGGGGACACACGCGGATTCATACGTCACTCAGACAAAAGATCTTTCGACTTTATTTCAACGTTAATTTACGGCATCAATAAATTTTGTCTTGAGAATGCATTTCAAAATATTCAGCTTCTTCGATATGTCACGATCCATAGTGTGAAGTGGTACCACTTCTTCTTTTATCAGATGAGATGTATATGTTCAAATTTCACTAATGGCATGTGGAAATTTGTCCATCGAATGACAATTTTGGGAATTTGGTTGTGTTTAGTTTATGTATTTGATCTTTAAAATTAATGTATTTATATAATAATATTGGCGTATGATTAGACATAATTGACAAAAGTAACTTCAATATAAAATAAAAGTTTGTAACCCATAGTATATATATACATCGAGTGTGCCAAGTGGTTAATCTATATCTTATAATAAAATGTGAGACCCTAATTTGTACGACATCAAGTGTTTTACCTAAAATATCCTTTTAGGTCAACTTACTCTAATAATAATTACCCACAATCCCACTAACTTTATATTAGATTATGTATGTAATTTAATAATAATAATAATAATAATAATATTCTGATTATTAAATATAAATAGAAATAATATTCGTTTTTCGTATCTTAATATATATAAATTATCTTTGCATCATTTTATGAACACGTATCGAATGTGCAATTAAAGTTAGTACATATAAAGTGAAAGAGGCAATGGTTGTCATTTTTTGTGGTTTGTTTTTATGTATTTTTTCTAAAATACCCTTAATCTTAACTTAATCGAATAACCATCCATGCACAACCTATTTTTTTTCTCAATCTTTAATTATGTAAACCTTACAATTAAATACAAAAAAAAAAAATCATATTCTAATTGGTAAATGCACATAGTGTGTATTATATCTTAATATATATATGTGTGTGTATGTAATATTTACTTATTTTGTACATATACGTTGAGTGTGCAGTAAACACTAACTCGTGTTAATAAAAGAGATTTTGCTCCCCAGGCTGGCTCTTCTTTTCTGCATTTCCTTTGCAGTTTACTTTTTCCCTTTCTGTCTTGGGTACTGAATCTTTTCATAATTGTAGGTATTGAGCAACGAACCTTTCTGCATTTCATCAGTGTTATCTCCTCATTATAAGGAGGGATATGTAAGGTGGCAACACACTTTTTGTTCCCTCAATTATATGCCAAGTTAGCACTTTAGCCACATGCTGTTTATTTTGTCCCCCAGCTTTCACTTTTCTTGTAAATTTTTTATTTTCTTTTCTTTTTTAGATCAAAATCTTCTTTAACTTTTTTCACACAAACAAATATAACATTATGTCATTACATTAATGACAATCAAATATTATCGCAATAGCAATCGAAGAAAAATCATAAATAGCCTAATACAGTAAGAAAATTTTGAACCTATCATATGATAAAAAAATAGTCGCACTCACTAGTGAAAATCAAACTTATGATCCTTCCACCGTTCTATTAGGACAAAGCTCCCTGTTCTTTAACTAACATACATAATTGTATTTAACATAGAGAGGGAGCAGAGTTGACTTGTTTGTACCCAGAATTAAGTTATGCACGAGGTAACCCTAAAACTCAAATCTACTACAAAAAATATTAATTAAGCAATCAAGATAGAAAGATATATATAGTACTTGAAGAAGATATAAATGGTGACATTTTAATATGGCACAGTAATTTTCTGGTCATGTCTTAATAATCAATTTTCTAAATTCAACCTTTTATTGTTATTTTCTAGACAAGTCCATTTTGAATCAGTCAAGCCAAAACTTTCTGGTGTATAATCTTGCACATCACCTAATATAAAGTGTGTTCTCAATTTGTAGACTTCGGATCCGCAAAATTGGAATTTTACAAAAGTCTTATTCAATTTGTATCTCGATATTCTAATCAAGAGTAATTATAAGATGTATCCCTTTATTACTGGAAAAATTTATTACAAATTTAATGAACTCTATTAAAAACATAGTTATGTGGTGAATCTATTTTTTTTGGCTCGTAAATCATTAGTATATGTCATGTCACAATGGCTAACTCCATGACAGAACTAATTATAAAGACTGTCACACATTTTTTGTGATGGATTTTTAATCATAAATTAAAATCATATCATAGAAATTTATTACGAGTCTATCAAGTGCAATCGCCCATACATATTTACCTCATTTTTTAATTTTGTTAGTTATAACCTGTCACAAAAGCGTCAGAAATATACTAATTAACCATTCTTTTTCCCCAATAACAAGGCAAGATAAAACTACATCTATCACCAACACAGTTTTAGTAATTGGGCAAACTTAGGTTAGACGTTAAGTTCATTGGTTCTCAACTGGTTCAATAACAAAATATATGGTATATATTTTATTATATTTCTAATTTGTTGCATTAATTGCTTACCCATATGGATAAGATTAAAAGTCAAATATGTACCGATCATATGCAGATAAAGACTGCTTTAGGTTTTGAGCACAATCAACTGCTCCAAAAAGATGATAAAACAGATGGACTTTGACAAGAGTTTGTGAGGTCAGGTTGAGATTTTAATTGTTCACGGGTTGATTAATATCTAGATAATATTTTCTTTCTTATGGTGGTGGAGCAGTTAACAAGTACGTACCATATGGTTTAGGTATCATCCACTTGTTATAGACTATATAATATAATATGTATTATCGCATACAATTAATAATCTATCCTAATAAATACTTCACCATATAGCCTTAGCAATTGGTTGCTTGTATAGCAAGACATACGTATAATATACCACCTTTGTTGGATGTTCGTTTGAATGAAAGAAGGATAATTATCTGAAACATCCCACTGGTATGATGTAATCATCAAAATATTTCCTAATTTTTGATACAGTTATCATAATATTCATAAGTTTTAGATAATTATCATTATATCCATTATCGTAATTAGTTCAATTGATAAAAAAACTTAACAAGTCTCGTGTAACATTACAATTGTGCTCTCGTTTGATTGAAACGTTACAAGTAGATCCACATTAAGAATTTTTGGATCCTCTATTCCAAATTTGTGTTCCATTTCCTATTCCGTTGTACAGATGGGTATAGGTGTGTGGCATCTACGTACAGCCCTATGTTTTTATAAGAACATATTTAATATACTTAGCATTTATTTAAAATAAGAAATAGGAGATGAAATATCATTTTAGAATAGAGGATCCCAAGCGCCCGTTGAGAATGTTTACTTATAATATTTCGCATGCTCCATTAAGTTTGCTTAAATATATTATATGAATAATGTAAGGTTAAATGAAATCGCCGCCATTTATCTTTTCTTTTTTGGCACTTACCCATAGACCTTACAATTTTTGGCAATGAGACCCCTCCATCGAATTTCCATCCATTTTTCTATTAAAAAATAAATTAATGACAAAAACACTCTTTGATCAAATAAATATGCATATTATTTGGATTTTCTTTTCTTTTTTCTTTTCTTTTCTTTTTTTTTTTTTGTATAAATAAATAAAAGTGAAGTTAGTATCTTCAATGTAGTAGAGCATAAATAATTGGGACCAAACGTACACAGACTTGAGTTATGGGACCAAGTGTGAAATACTCTTAAATTTATATTAATCGAATCCAACATTCATAACTCAAATTTTCATCATCCAAAACACTCGTAGTAATAAACATGACCTTACGGTAAAAAGGAAAAGTTACTAAACAGATTATGCCAACAAATTACTGAACCTTAACACATAAGCAGATTACCCGCACGACATGTAAGGAGATAAAACAGAAAAATTTATTAAACATACGTAACAGATTTTGCCAAAAAAAAAAAAAAAAGGAAAAAAGAAAAAATAATCCAGAATTTGAAACAAAACAAAATCAGAATGTTAATTTCCAACAAAATAAGATTACCTTCAAAAACGTATAATAAGTAAGCAAAGTACTTAATCAGGCCTGTAACTGAATAAAATACTAAGCAGAATACTCTATGGCACAATACTCAAAATAAACAGAATAGTTAACTTTAAATTGGCTTGAAATTAGAAAAAAGAATCGATATGAACTTAATTCTGACTTCGATAATATGCAAAGAAAAAATGGAACAAAATTTAATGACTTTGGAAAACAACCTTACTTTTGCATGCAGTAGCAGAATTAATTCAAACCAAACAAATATAATTAATTCAAAACTAAACAAAAAATGTCGAAAGATAGACACGGGATGTGCTAACAGAGTTTAATGAAACACTTGAGCCAATCTCCAAATTGTCAGTTTGAACGGATTATGGATATTTCATAAAACAAATTAATAAACCTTGAAATTAAACCGTAAACAAATTAGTTAGCATAATTATCACAGAATATAAGACAAGTATAGATGAGATAAAGTCTTAAATTTGTAGGATTAAGTGGTTCTACAAATGATTTGTAGGATAAAGTGGTTCTTAGATTTTGAGTGTAACACACAAATGATTTGATGTAGGTTTTCAGAGTTCTAGGCCGTCCTAAGTATAAGTTGTGATGACCTTCTTGGGGTTGTAACATATGACGAATTGAGATGTTCATTAATTATCTCTAAAAGACCCAATTTACACTTAGTTAGTTAAAAATGACATCTAATCTAGTAAGGTCACACTTGACCAATAAAAAACACAATCGATCCGGTCGAAAATACTTAACTGATGTATGTAATTAGAAATTAAATAAAATAGTTATTTTAATAAAAAGAATTTTCTCAAAAAATAATTTATTATACTCTTATTGTCTTATAGCTTCATTAACTCTAAACTCGATTCTGGTAAATAAATATTCAGTGATTATCTCATCAACGAGATAGGTGTACTGGTACGAAATTCAGTACATATCATTACTAGTTTAGTAAGCTAAAGTTAGTTCAATAATTTGGGCCCAAAATTCTCATAAATAATGTATATAGGAAATATAATTAATATAATATTTGTTATAATATTGTATTAATTAATGGATTACACATTCAATATATATGAAATTAACTTATAAGTTTGTCATTTACATGTTTTCAAACTAAATCACGCACATACAGATTTATAAATACCTAACTCTTTGCGAATATGTTATTTTATCATTTAGAAAATTATGGTGATACTTTTTCTTTAAAAAAATATTTTTAATATATTTTAAAGTATAAAGCGAGTCTAATATATTTAACCCACTTAATTGTTGGTCCAGGATGGGACAAGTTCTGGATCCATAAAAATTTTGGCTACACGGCACTCAAGTTTTGACAAACCCACCCTAGAACTCGTTTCATTGCCATTCCTAATTAAGGCTGACTGTGTATTTACCATGCGGGGTCAACCAAAGAAATAGACCTCGTGTAGGATTCTTATCAATGACTACGATTACTTGATTGTTTTTCACTACCCAATGGTAGATTTTACCTTCAATTTTCTTTTTCTTTATTACATTTCAGATCAAAGAGTTCACTTTCAAGCAAAGGTTGATGATTTGGATAAATCTTTTTGTTATCAGTAAAAGTGGTGCTAGTTCAATCACAAATCGTGTCAGTGCAGCAGATACATGCTTAATCAACATTATTTTCGATAATCAAATATATATACACACACATATGTTCACTTATATTAGTAAGAAACAATGGAAACATATGAACAATATGTTAAAAGTATCAAATAAAAGAACAGAGAGGAAAGACGTATATAGAGGAATCTTTTAAGGTCTTGTTTGATTCTATGGATTAGCCAAGATCATGCTTCACAATTTCGCTTAGTGGATGGTTTGATAATTCATGTAGGGGTGTTCATGATTTGTAAGATTTTGATCCATACCGTATTGTATCGACATCATATCGAAGTGTAAGTTCTTTTTTGAAATATTAAAGATTTTGATGTTAATAAAAATCATTTCAAATATTTTGATATGATATAAGTTTTAAAAATATAATATAAGAAAAATATTCCAAACTACAGTTTATATACATATGTATATATATGTAGAGAGAGAGAGAGAGAGAGAGAGTATATATTATTTACATTATGAATTTTCTTTTTATTCATTATACAAGTTCCTTTACCAAATAATACTCATAAGTCATATTTTGGGCCTTTTAAGCTTAAATTATTCTAAAGTGGAGAAGAAAAGGCCCAAGACCCAATAAAGGGGAAGAAAAACAAAAACTTCCCTTTCCTATTTAATTTATCATCTCTAATCTCTCAATTTGTACCCTAAGTTCACGACCCTGGAATATGAAGACTGTTATTTTTCGTGATTAAATGTTTATAATTCTTTTTGCTGTTTCTGAGATTTTGGTAGAGAATTTGAAGTACTTTTGACATTGATTTACCTGAGAAATTTGTGTGACAAAGGTATAATTGCTTCATTTGCTTCTCTCTCTTTTGTCCCCCTTAACGTTGTCATCTCTATTGTTATTTTTTTTAATTGGACATTGCAATTACTTATAAGTCTATTATCCTAATGATGTCCTTACCACAGTTCAAAACTTTTGATATTATGTCATTGATTTTTAGTCTTTAATTATTATTTGGAATCATACAATTAGTTAAAATAAATAGTGAGAACACATTAATGTACATACCGCAAAACTATAATTGAACCATAATCGCACTATATTGAAAGTAATAATTGTATTGGTATTGAAAAGTCTGATTTTTATTGTTAAAGGTCTAAAACCATACTAATTTGTATGATATAAATTTTATTAAGAAACTACTAAAACCACATCATGTGTCGTCCTGGTTAGGTGCCTTAACATTGGGTGATGGTGCGCCCCAACTAGCTTGGGGCTCAGTCCTATACATGTGATTAATAAAGATTGCTAGTCTCATCTTTGATCCTGAGATTATGCGATATTCAGGGAGAATGGAGCCCAAATAATTCATTTGCCTACATGTGGAAATTGAAACAAGGGATAATTACCTCTACACCCCCTAAGGTTTGGTATAACTACCATTACATCCCCTGAGGTTTGACAAATTACCATTACACCCCATACTGTACAGTGTAGCTAATGCATAGTTACAATTACACCCCTTGAACGTATGCATGTATTACAACTACACCTCCTTAACTTATGCATATATTGCAATTACACCCTCTTATCTAGGAGGTCTACTTGTAATGTTTAAGATTTTCAGGGGGTGTAATGGTAACTATCCAAACCTTATGGAGTGTAATGGTAATTATACCAAACCTAAAGGAGTGTAGAGGTAATTATCCCTTGAAATAACAATCTATAATTACCTTTCCTCTGATATCACAAATGACGGATTTTAATCTGTGTTTTCCCTAGTAAACTTCCAAATGCTTATTAATAAAATTGCCCTCATCGCATAAGCTTAAAACTTAGTAATCCACATTTTGTTGAGTAGGTCGTGGCGCCAAGTTTCATTAGGCCATGACATGATAGACACTATATTAATAGTGCATACTAAGTTACTTCTTAGTAAAAATAAAGCCGAGCTAAACATGAAAATATTCATGCTTAATTCTAGTGAGATTGGGGGTTATGCCTCATAGTCTTACTAGTCACAGCTCAATCCAACCCCTTTTGAAAATTTCATGAGCATGCTATAGCCGTTGTTTTTAGCAACCACGGCTTAGTTTGTTCTATAGTGCAGCCTCCTTATAGAATATCCTCACAGTAGCTTTATTGTTTTAGGTACCAAGGCTTGAAACTAGAACTTCTTGAAAAAGAAAGGATAAAAAAACAAATGAAAAGAATGTACCATTGAAATTGGGAACAAAGGAGTAAAATTAACATAAAATTCATTTTTATCTCACATGTCAAATGAGTGAAATTCGTGCTTGTTAATCAATCTGTGCAGTCTTTCATGTCAAACATACAAATGAGAGTATGAGACTAAGTATCTTTCATAATCTTCCATGATAATCTCTTACGACCGACAAGTTAAGATTCTTAATGTGGGATATGGAAATTTGGCCTCAGGAGGACAATAGAAACAACCACCTTTATAAAGATTTGAAGTGGGAACGCCGAGCAAGCAACAGGGAATTATTCTTTTGGGCCTAAAAGATTCTCAAGTTAAGACAAGAGTATGAGATTTTTGCACCTCAGCCAAATTTATAATAAATATCAAGCAATAACGTATTCAGCAAACATTGGACGATTGCACATAAATAAAGAGAACTAACTAAAACAAAAACATTATTAAAACATAACAATTTAATTTAATTACGATGTTCTAACAAATAATTCATGACCAAATATTTAGTTAAACTACACTAAAAAAGTTGGAGTAAAAAAATAATAATAATAATAATAAGAACACATGAAATAGACACAAGAAAAGCAAAATCAAACCCAATATTTACTGACTCATAAAACTGCTATTTACTTCCAGTCTCCGGACTCCATTAGAAATAATCATAATCAAAAATTACGTTGATTAACCTTCACCTCAAGATTATTCCCCGTCGAGACCATCACTCGCTGCTCCGGAGCTAGGGGCATTCCTGGAACAATATTGTACACCGCCTGTTCCCGGTTCCCGTTAACCACCGCCGGCACCACTCCATAAACTCCTCCGTTAACCACCGTCGGAACCCGGTAAACCGCCATGGTTTCTGCCGCCGCAGCCGCACCGTTCACACTTACGTTGTGAACACTGCTAACCACGTGGCTTTCAGTAATTCCCGTCTTCCCCTGAACCCCACCGCGCTGAAAGAACCCGTAATTTTCCGGCAGGACTATACCCGGAATCTGCAAAAGATCCAACGGGGGCCCAACGCTGGGCTGATACTCCTTATCGAACCCGAATAAATAATCCGGGTTCAAAGGAGTACCCTGAACCGAATCTTTGATCCCCGATTTCGGGGGCGGGTTGGGCGGACCAGAACAATCAAAGATAAAAAGGCGGAGCCTGGCAGGTTTGGTGGAAATCCTCTGCATGCGGTCGTACTCTACCATCATGTGCTCCACATCCTCATCGTCAATCAACGAGACCAGAGAGTCCAGATCCTCACCGGGCAACTGATATTTTACAGAAATTTCGGAACCGTCGTCTCTGTTGCAGAGAGAATTGAGCCTGGCGGCGATCTCGGAGAATTTGACGTTGCGATCGACCGCGAGGATTTTGGTGTCGCCGCCGACGTAGGAGAGCTGACGGTCAGTCGGCCTCGACAGAATCTTGCCTCCATAACTACAGAGCAATTTCACCTTGTTGCCATTGTTGAGGTTTGAGTTGTGTTTCTCCATGTGTGTTTGTGAGAACACTCGGAAACCAGAGGAGCAACAACTTTACGAAGATTCTAAACCAACAAAGAAATATTGGGCTTTTTTCCTTTTCCTAGTTGTATTCCAACTGACAACTGCTACTAATTATATTGACAAATACAGTAAGTCTCCCCAAGGTTTCTCATATTTAGGAAAATCTCCTCTCAGGTCTCGAAAATTTCAAAATCCCCCCTTATCGGTATGTGTAATTAAATTGACTAAGCAATTAATTATTTTTCCTTTAATGCAGATTCACTGTAGATTGTCAAATAATCACTCCAACAAAGCTTCTTTGGCATATATTGAGAGTAGATTTTGATTATTTGAATTGATTAAGAGAAAATAGAGTAATAGAATAATTGGAATTCTAAGTTGCTACCATTGTATTCAAATTTTCTAAATTTGATTATTAAAATGTGTAAAGCGTGTCAACAAGGGCTTTACAAATTATAAATCATTTATGCCATCGTCCTTTAAATGCAGTGGCACAGCCTCCACTATTTCATAGTAGAGGTGCAAGGTTCGAGTCCCACCGACTGCGTGTGGGTATTAATCTACCGTATGGTAGTCTTTGTCAACTAAAATGGTAGTTTGAATTATTTGAATTGTATTCAGTCATATATTTGACCTTCAAAATGTATTCTTGCAATGATATTAATGTATGGTCGAATGTAATCGCTTCTCTAAAAAAATAAAAATTATAATTCATTTATAATGCATCTATGAAGATTATTCTTACCCTAATGAGCAAAATACCCAATTATTTAGTCAATAAAATCATACCACTAAAAATTATGCTAAAGTTATGTTGAGCATGTAATCTATATATCATTGAGTGTGAACACCAATTCCATATGACTCTTTGTTTCTACACTAATATATGAAAAAAAGATTCTTTCGTATCTAGACTGGAAGTCATTTCATATATTCGTGCATGTTTGTCCCATTTTCGTGTACAATTATCAAAATAAAATTATGAAATTGAGAATAAATTCTTAGAAACTCTACATATTTAGATAGTTCTAATATCAACTTTTAAAAGTCTCAAATTCACCCTTCTATTTATCCCACAACTCAAGTTATATTTATCTCTTTTTAGAGAGAAGTGATCAATTCAATTATTACATCAATACGTTTTAAAAATCAAATGCATAAATTAAATACAAGATAAATTTTCTAAGCTATCATTTAGTGGACAAATATTATTATGCGGTAGACAAAAACCCACACGTTATCGGTAAGAATCGAACGCAAATCCCCCCTCCCCCAAATAAGAAAGAGAAGCGGTGCAATTTCATTAAAAAAATGATGACATATTTGTCCATTCATTATAATATAAACGGAACTGCATGCAACAATCACGAGTAAATTTAAAAAAAGAAAAAGAAAAAAGAAAAAAGAAAAAAAATTATGCAGGTGCTCTTTATAATTATGGGAAACTAGGAGGACCAATTTGATAACTTGTGTAAACGATGTAGCGGCGCATGTGAGAAGTAATGGGTATGGGATAACGTTGCGAGTGACAACATGGATTGCTGATTGAAAATGGGTCCACACGGAGAGAAAATTAAGGGTAGAAAAAAGTTGGGATAGTTGATGAACTATTTTGTTTGGAAATTCTGCAAAAAAGTGGGATATTTTTTGAATTTTGAAGTGGGATTATGGAGAATTTTAGGCTTTTTCCCATTAAAAGAATTGATATTTATGGAGCGCCTTATGGGATTCAAAGTATGAGCATACGTGTGGGACATAAGTCAAGATCTTTCCTTTGATAGGGATTAAATCCGATTGAGGGTCCCCCCAAAAAAAATAAAAAAATATATATTGATAATGACCCGAATATACTGCAATATTCTTTCAAAATTTTCAGTCAAATGACATTGTTGTTTGGATTTTTGACAAATACGAGAATGCTTCTAATATATTAAAGTACTATGGTAACATGAGAAAGGTGGAAACCTAACTCGAGTTAGTAGCAAATGGTTGAAAATTCCAAAGTTAGGGTGGCGTTTGTTTTCCTAATTGATTTTTTTTAATTAATTAATTAATTAATCGTATCATATATGAAAGAACAATAGTGGAATGAGATTAAAAGCATAGTCCTAATTGTTTTTCATTAATATTATTATGTTTTTTTTTTTGGTTTATTTGTAGTGTTTCAATGAATTTCGTGAATTTGCACAATGTAACCAAACTGTATTATTCTAGTGAAATATTCCACCGGAATACGTCATAGATGGCATTGTACGATTTTTACAAAGTTCAAGTTATAAAGTGAAACTTTTTTATATCAGTTTTGTGATATTATTCACATGTGCATCACCAAAAAATGCACCTCAGGTTGTAGTGTGCAAAATTCAGGAAGTTTAGACCCTAAAGTAAAATATTTTTTTCTTTAAATTACAAAATGCAAAAATATTCAGAGTTTGGGTTCTTAATGTTATTTTTTCTGTTGTGAATGTGGATTGAGATATTGTTTCTTTTGTGACATGAACGATTCTTTTGGCAACTGAAGATTTTGTGGGATTTTAGGGGCGTGGATTTTGGACTCAGAGAGATAGAGAGAGATTTGAATTTGGTTGTTGTATTTTTTGTTTTTTAAATATTAAATTTGGTAGGAGTTTGTTGAAATGTTCTTGGTTATTCGGAATTCTGCTGAAAACTTTGAAATTTAATTGGTTAGGAGAAAAGTTATAATCAATTCTAGACTTCTGGTTGAAAGGAATAAATTACCAAGCTCTGTCTCTTTCTGGATGAACTGTATTACTCCCTCGATTATGTGTTTACTAATACGTGGCCTACCATGGATTGCACTGATTATAATTTAAAATTGACATATACAATTATTTTCACTTTATGAATGAATTTAATGCATGATGTTCTTTTTCAATTAGAAAATAGTGCAAAATTGAAGAAATTTTCCACCAAGTCATAATTCATAGATATCAAAAAAAAAAAAAAAAAAAAAAAAAAAAAACACAGCAAAAAAATTTAAACTGTCACAGCACCTATAAACCCACACGTGCAAATAGAAAAAGATAATTTTTCAAATAAACTAAAAGTGTTTGGGTGAGCTTATAAGCACCTCAAAAATTTTATAACTTGTTTAAGAGCTTATAAGATGTCATGAAGTATTTAATAGAGTTTTTCAAAATTGATTTTATTAGCTCCCAAAATAAGATTTTAGGGTTTTATAAGCTCTTTTTGAAAAATAAGGATGTCCTAATTATTTTTTAAATCTTTACATATTCCTCCAAGTTTTACCATTTAATTACAAAATTGTTATTACTCACATCTTAAAAGCTAAAAGGTTTTATTTTATTTAAACATTTTAATAACTTATCTCTAAAATGAGATCTAACATTTATAAGCTCCGAAAACATTTTATAAAATGTAAGAGTCTATAAGATATTTTAAATGGGCTTAGATGGCATTTGGCTAAGCGCATTTGAAACATCTTATGGAGCAGCTTATGAGCTCTTTTTAGAAAAGTAAGGAGATTCTAACTATATTAACTATTTTAATTATAAAATTATCATTAGTAACATCTTATAAGTTAAAAAGTCTTATTTTATTAAAATACTTTAACAACTAATTTTTAAAATAAGATTTAACATCTTATAAACTCTAAAAATACCCCCGACATAATACCTATTATTAAAACCAAACATCTGAGTGAAATGAAAAGTGACTTGTTTTCCTTCCACTACAAAAAATTTGAGTAATTACTATGGCTAAAAATCGATGTATTAATAGAAAAAAAATAGTGGCGGAAAGTCATTTACTACGGCTTCACTACAACAATGATCCGTGATTTCTGTGAGCGTAGCGAAAAATCCACTACGGCTATATGTCATGGTGGATGTTTTTCACTTCGATATCGCCATGGCAAATGATATTTTCACCACGGTTTTTTGGATTATAGGCTACCACATCCGCCACGGCTATTAATTGACTACTGCTTCCACTACGGCTATTAAACTTTTGGTTGCAAAAAGTCAATATTTTTGTAGTGTTCACACTAGTTCGACCGACATACCTTCCACAAAGTTTCATATTACATAACGAAGGTATTGCCATTAACATGCAATATTTAAAATAGTATATTTACTAATTAATTCATATAACGAGGATCTCAATTTTTAAACATATGCTAAAGATTGTGATATAACTATAGATTCTTTTTCTTTTCTTTTATTTCTTTTTTTTTATGGACTAACTGTAGATTCGCTTTCAATGATGAAGTTTTGTGCGCCTGTACGACATGGTTATATATATCATTCTCAGTCATTATAGTACTGTTCCTAATTGTTTGTTTGTAATTTTATTTTGTTATTGTTATTAACGAACCTTATTCTTAATTTCTTTTTGTTTTCTAATTTTGTTGAAGTTTTGTCTTTATTTATTTTTTTTCAAGATTTTATAGGCATGTAAAAGAATTTTGAACTTTTTTATTGATAAATAGTCCAAAATGTTGTCATTAATTTATTTCCGAATATTACCTCCCCTTTGAACTTTAATATAAAGGAACACTAGTTATCCTATCAATTTATAGGTATAACGAGGTCGAGGGGCATCATCAGTCAACTAAAGTGGGAGGAATATTGTTTAGAACAATTTATTTTTCTTTTCGTTCAAGTCTAAACATGTGCGTCATAAGAGAAACCATTTAACACGGCCAATATTTTAGAAACATATATAACATATTAAAAGAAATGAATATGATTATTTTAAGCGTAGAGAGGATAAAACAGATCAAAATGTCTCGAGTCGAGCTTAATTCATTCGAGTTGTGAGTAGCTACATAGTTTTTTTTTTTTCCCCTCCTTTTAATTTTCTTTCTTTGAGATATATATAAGTCATTGGTTATATTTAATGAGTTTTTAATATCTTGATACATTTATATATACGAAAAGATGTACGTTATCACTTGTTTCCATTACTTTTTGACTAAATTTTCATGAAATGGTGTCTTTAAAGATGAAAAGTGTAATGAGGTTTTTGCTGGAGATGCCTCTCTTTTGAAAATGTTTTTCATAAAAATGGATTTAGTGACTTTAGTCCTAATTTGTTGGAAAAACTAATTATTCTTTAAAAACAGCTAACTATTTAATTAGATTATATAGTTACCCATATTATATTGTAATCTAAAGAAAGAATGTGAAATCACTACGAAAAAATAGAACAAGAGTGACAAAAAATTATATGACAATATAAATATTGTCACCAGTAATATGTATTAAGTGACAATAACTTTAATCTTGTCACTAATTATATGTTTTAGATAACAGTAACTTTTGTATTGTCACTATATAGCTCATTAGTAACAAAAAGTAATATTATAAATTGTCACTATAGACAATTAATGACATATTTATAGTGACAATAAAAATTGTCACTACAATTTGGTGACAAGATTTTCATTATTACTAAGTAGTCACTATACATGTGTCACTAATTGTCAATAGTGACAATATAAACACATTATTATCACGATTTAGTTTGTTAAAATCATTTTTTGCTGCAAAACATAATTCTTTGCCATTTTTTCTATAAAATTAGTGACAATTTTTACATTGTCACTCAATTTTTTGTCATTCATGCTATATTTTTTTGTAGTGAATTAAGCCCAACCAATTTCATTTTCTGACAGCAATATTATCCACCAAATGAAATAGGAAAAGTTTGAGAAGTAGAAATAAAAAGTAAAACGGTTAATTACATCTACCTCTAACTTCCCATCCAAGATATGGTACTTCCTATAACTCAACCTCGTAGTTTTAAAATTACCAACAATTTCCCTGTGAGTTTACTAAATTTCATGAACTTCCATTTATGTTAGGGTTTTAGATGGAATTTATGATGTTATCTAAAAGATCAATTGAGCCCATGACAAGAATATTGAATATTTGCAACTAAAAAATTAATAGCCGTGGTCAAAATAGTAGCACTACGGAAAAATATAGAACAATAACCAAAAATTAATTGACAATTGAAAAATTGTAACTAATTCTATATAAATAATGAAAAAAAAATTATATTTTGTCAAAAAATAAAAAAAGATTTTGATAAACTTAATAGCTACAACAATGTATTCATATTGTCATTATTGAGAATTAGTGACACTGATATCGTGACTATCTGGTATATTAAAATCATGTCACTAAATTATAGTAAGAATATTTATTGTCCCTAGATTGTCAGTTATCACTATGCATGTGTCACTAATTGTTTATAGTAATAATTAAGGAATTGAATTCAAAATATGTTTTGTGTTTGAAAAAAAGAAACTGTGTTTACATAAGGGCATTAATGTCATTTCACGAAGCTTTTAAGTTGATGATAGGGGATAGTGAGCTAATTATTTTTTATACAGATTTTTTTTTAATTCATTAAAAG
>JACFYI010003842.1:209064-238501 GCA_014898755.1 Handroanthus guayacan
GATTTATACGCATCACAGTAGCATCAAAGTTTAAATGAGAAACTCGTCCGGATGGAAATTAAGATGCGTAAAGAAAATAGTTTTTTTACATATTTGTTAGCTTCTTATCCAAAATGATAATAAAATCATGAATTTATATTAAATGGAACACGCATGTTAAGAGCAATCCGTTTTGACTTGAATCTTCTTTCTTAAACATATTCTGCTGCACTTTGACCAGGCAACTACATAATACATACAGGCTTAGGGATGTAATACATAAGCCAGAATATAAACATCTACTTAGAACCGATCTTGACAAGCTACAGCCTGAGCGCCAATTTATATTCAGCAAAATATATTAATTATTATATACATGGTAATGGTACTTACAAGATGAACCAGCTGAGTCCTCCTTTATATATATATATACATATATATAATAAGTAATTATTAATATTAATCTAAAATGGGACAAAGTTCAATTGGCCTTATCCCAATTACAGAAACAACCAAAGGGAGTTTGTGAAGCCGCAAAGCGCAAAGTTTGAACTTAAGATGCTGAAACCTTTGGGAAAAATGGCACCGACCCTGTCTTATAAATCTCCTTTAAGAAAAGGTCAATGCTTCGATCTCCTCTCAAATGAAGAAGAAAAACAGGGAAGGAACAAAAAAAATTAAAAAAAAAAAAAAAATGAAGAAGAAGAAGGAAAAGAACGTTTGAACTTATACAACCCTTTTGATTTCAATATGAATCAAATTTGCATACACTCGAGAAATGTGAAACACAAACTGAAGAGATTTATGCTATATTTTGTGCATACTATGAGGACTATCATGAAGTTGCCCTTCTGCTCCCAGAGCTTATACCACTCTGTTTTTGTCCACATCTCTCCATGGCCAACCACTTCAATAGGATAATAGGGATCAAGAATGATGAAAATATTACAAAGCAGCAAGCCTACCAATTTCCAAGGTCACAGCACACCATTATCTTATCAAGTCTTTACACTTTATTACTTGTTGTACGGACACGAGGGAACTCAGAGTCACCACGCAACATGAATATGATCTAACATCATATCTCAATCGAAAGAATATGCTCGATATTTTCTGATATTAGAATGTGATCACCCATAGGCAATATCCTATTTCCATGCTCATCAGCAAAGCTAAGATGTTCACAAGGGTCAACCAGAAAGCTTGTTTCAGCAGTTTCATATGATAACACGTGGACACGCTCAAATCCAATTAGCTGCCTTTCTGGAGAACCTTTGAATTTTTTAGATGCTTTCGAGAACAGAAGCACAACTTCACTTCCATCCATATCTCCATTGTTCGTCACAGAAATCTGCACTTGGAACCTCAATGAACTGCAGTATGGTACCTCATCGACATAGATATAATTGAGACCATTGCCTCTTTGGTAAAGCATGTTTCTCCATCTTCTAGCCTTAATGGATTCTTGTAAACTAAGCTTTCGTGGTGAAGATACAAGTTTGTAGATGAAACTTGTGTAACTTTGCCCATGTCCAAACCCATATATTCTGTCTCCTGTGTAAAACCGATAAGTTCTTCCTGGGTAATTTCGGGAAGGATCAGCTCGCATGTTCATGTCAGTCATTGGCACATTGGTGAATGACTCAGGATACCAAGTCATGGGCAGTCTCCCACCTGTTTTTTCCAAAAGACAGAACACGATGTTGTGTCAAGAATCTAGTTTTTGTTTGCACAAGGTCCTGTCAAAACAATTTAGGATAACCTCAACACCTCGTCTCATTTGGCCTGATTACAGAAACACTCTCTTCTGGGAAATTACAAAATCACCCTCAGCAGTTAGTTTTCCGCCAACTAAACTAACAGCAAGCAGTGAGGTGTTTCTGCAAGTGAGCAGACCTCAGGGGTTGTTACGTAAGTATCTAATAATTCAAGAGAACTATAGAATTATTTAAGTATCCTAGGAATTCAAGAGAACTATAAAATTATTGAACATTTTTTCCTATGCAACGGTGCTGAGATGTTCTCTCATTACACAAAACTATTATAGCAAGATGTTGCAATCCAGGATCTGGATATCAGATTTTGTACAAACCTGGATTATAGTGTCCAAAGATGATTTCTGAAATTGCTTTGGCACCAGTCTCGCCAGGATAACCAATCCAAATAATGCCACCTATGTGTGGGTCACCAGCAGCAAACGAGACATCAATTGGTCCACCACCAATAAGAACTAATATCAGCGGTCTCCTACTTACTGCAGCAACGGCAGTAACAAGTGCCGTCTGATACCCTGGTAAGAGAAGGCTGTATCTGTCTCGTTCCTCACTTTCTTGAGATAAATCCAAACCAGCCACAACAATCACATATTCAGCTTGTTTGGCAACAGATAGAGCTTCAGAAAAATGAGTGCTTGAGTTGCAGGGGGCATCTTGGCAACCAGTTGCATGATAGATGTTGTTTACATATTCTTGAAGTTCTTCAAGAATGCTCCTTGGGTTGCACGGAACTCCTGTAAAACAGCAAATCCTGAATCTTTTAACAATATAAAATGATAACAGATTTTAAGTTGACGCAATAGTCCATTTCTTTTTTCAAGAAAGAACCAGTTGAAAAGAGCAGCAAAATCAGAAATCTTTTAAACACATTAGCAGACAATATCTAATCTGAGCACAAGCATCAAATGAAAAATATAATAATTTCAGCTTTCAACTAGTTCAAAAAACAGAAGTATTAGCCTACATGTGCATGAAGGAAACTCAAACCTGTATAGTCACCACCCAACTTGGTTGAATTAGCCAATGGACCAATAACTGCTAGAGACGAGATACCATGCTTATCTAAGGGTAGGACTTTCTGCTCATTTTTCAAAAGCACAATACCCTGCCGTGCCGCTTCAAGTGCCAATTTCCTGTGCTCTGAAGTGCATACATCATGAGGTCCCAATTGTCTGAACTGATTTCTTGAAGACTCTCCATCAAAGAGTCCAAGCCGGAACTGAACAGAAAACAGATAGAGTAGTGCTCTATCTATTTCTTCCTCCAACACTTTCCCCTGCTCAATTGCAGATTTCATGTGACGCAACATATATGTCCCACAATTTATGTCCGTTCCTGCCAAAGATTAAAGACTAGATATTGAAACAAAAAATATGACTTAGAATGATATTGGCATATCGCAAAGTATGTAACTAGCTTGGAGAACCTGCTTTTAGAGCAGCTGCAACTGCATCCTCAGGAGTTTTGGTATACTTGTGGTTTTCGTAAATTGTAGCCACAGCATCACAGTCCGAGGTGATGTATCTGTCATTACAGTATTGAGGACAGAGGCATAAGTCTTTACACAGGATATGATTTTGGAAATCTTTTTGTTTTATTAGACAAATGAATATGAAAATATCACCCTCTGAAATTCCAATCACTTCGTGCTTTTTGTAAGAGATCACTATTGGCGCAAGCTGGTATACCATTAACAGAATTGTACGAACACATCAAGCAGCTTGCTTTACCCTTCTGGATGCAACTTCTGAATGGTGCTTGGTATGTGTCCTCCATATCCTGATCAGTCACCTATTACACAGATGACTAAGCTCTGAATTTTGCCTTATTTCGGTAAACTCATTATGTCATATATTGTAATATTTTCACTTCCGACTAACTAAAGCTATTTACATGAATTAGCCCTCAACATCACCACACAATCAAACAAGTACTTGTTTCGGGCGCTGTTCAATACACAAGACCAATATTTCATGATCCAATCAGTTGTGGCATTCAAGACTCAACAATTCATCTTCTACTGACTTCATGGAAATTTACATCAATGCACTTATGCAAGAAAGTAAGTATACTTCTGATACTAGCTTTTGGTATTTGAAATTCTTGACCGAGATAAGTTTCACTAAGCAATATATTTATCATGTTCTTGCCCCGATTATGAACTTCTCAAAAATAACAAATAAAAGGTACCAAATCAATCATGAAAAATAAGTAGTAAGGATAGCAAAAACTCACCACGGCATTGAAATTATATCTAGTGAACTGCCCCCATTTCTCCAGATCATAAGCAGTGAAATGCTTGCAGCAAGCAGATAGCATTAATCTATCTTCATCACCATCATCATTATCATCTCCTAACGCTCTCCTTTGCAGCCCCAATTTGTACTTGTCCTTCTTCGCCGCTTCCCAATCATAATTCCACTGAAAAGCTCTAACGTACTGTACAGCATAAGCAGACGCAACCATAGGATCCTCCCCCGGCGTCTCCTGTCCTCTTCCCCATCTGGGATCCCTGAAAATATTAATATTTGGCGCAAAAAACGTCAATCCAGCTTGCCCAACATTTTGCATCGCCATAGCCTCCACCGCAATGGCAGAAGCAACCGCTGCCCACAAGCTGCGGTTGAAGGCGGCGGCGGTGAGGATGACTTGGGGGAAGATGGTGGCGGATTTGATACTGCCGTTGAAGGAGATGCCTGGGCCATCGGTAGCAATCCCATGAAGTGACTCTGACCACCACTCGTAAGGCGGAATTCCGAGCCTAGGGATGGCGGAGACATTGTCAGAGAGCTGCTGGATTTTTTCGTCCAGTGTAAGGAGGGAGATGAGGGATTGGGCTCTGGTTTTGAGGGAAAGGGAGGTGTTGCAGAAGGGATAAGACCTGTGGCGAGGTTGAACACATGGATATTGTAGTTGGGAGTTTGCTTTCCTGATTGGATAACAATGGATGCAAGTGATCAACTGAAACAATTGTAAGATGACGAAGAAGAGAAATCTTGGTTGGCTCGACATTTCTGAGTGGTGCTGCGGATCGGTGAATTATTGACTTAAGTTTATGGAGATAATTGGGGTGGGTGGGGGCGGGGGCGCTATTCCCCGTGTAGCATTTTCCAAGTCCAATACATTTGAATATTATTACGCTTTTGATTATAATCCAATGACTGTCCTTAAAGAAACTCTCTCTCAAAAAAAAATTCTCTGAACTTTCAAAATTCTACTAACAAACTACAAACCCATTTTAACTTAAACACACGGCGAAATTCTCTATTCTAAATTATGTTTTATCTTCTATTTCATGCCTTTAAATACATATTTATATATTGTATTTATTATTAAATATTTTTATAATAAAATATTTAATACACTTAGTATATTTTTAAAGACATGAAATATGATATGAAAAACAATTTGGAATAGAGAATCCCTTCGCCTAAAACACACAATCAAAACTAGTCATAAAAAATTAACAAATATAATTCAAATTCAAATTTAACAATTAATAATTAATATTAACCATTAGTAATTAAAATTAAACATCAGTATTTAATGATAATAATTAATTATTATTAAAACACAAGAATAAAAATATATGTATTACTCTATAATATAAATTTGGATGCGCGTGGTACAGTGAATTACGCGCGTGCAGTGCCTTTTTTCTTTTTTTTTCCCTAACTTTTTAGTAGGAAACGACGCCGCTTTATTGTTTCCTTGCATCTTCTGGTTGTGCTTTGTGCATTGATGCAGGTACCTATGGTAGGGTTGGCTAGAAGAAAATGCTGTTGGGTGTGAGCCCGATTAGAAGAAAATGGTTGGATTGTCAGTTTTCTATATTTTCTATATATATATATATATTCTATAAAATATAATATGTAGTTGTATAAATAATATATAAAAATGGTGGGTCCCATTAACCTTTGCTACAAGCCAAAAATTTTCAGCCATTATTATTATTATAGTGGGGTCCATTTGCACAAGCTTTTATGGGATGAGTACGGATGTTTGCTTTTTTTTCATTAATGCTAAGTTGCAATTGTACTTTTTCCCCCTTTTTTCTTTGTTATTGTGTATTCCAAACATTGCTTTTACAAGCCATTCGTCCCTTCAATCATCTGAAGTGTGTCTCCATGGCTAACATTTGGTTTTTGTATATTGCTGAAAATCTCAAACATTGCTACTCACATATGGGATTTTATTTTTTCAATTTTTTTTTGGATGTTCTTTTTCGAGTTTTTCCTTTTTCATCTTATTAAATAATCATATTTTTTTTTCTCTTATGTATGCTTCTATAAAGGATTATTACGAATATATATGTATAAATATTTTCTACATCTAATTTGTCGTTTGAAAAAAGAATTGGGTCTTTTGAGATAGGGTTGTATGAGATAAAAAATTTCTGAAAATTATTAAGGAAGGATTCGTTTGTTTTTTTCTCCCTTTAGATGAATTTGGTCTTGTACATTTTTTGTAATTATTATTATTATTATTATTATTATTATTATTATTATTATTATTATTATTAGATTTATATAGGTTTATTATTTTATTTTATTTTATTTTATTTTGTAGATTACATAAGTTTCTTTCGTTGGAATTTTTTTAATTATTATATTATAAAAACACCAAAACCAAAAAAAGAAAAAAAAAAAAAAAGGACGACAAAACAGAAAAAGAAAAAACAAGAAAACAAGAGAAAGGATATGTGTTTTATTCTATTATTATATATATATATTTTACGTATATATTTTTTTATAAATATGTATATACATATATATAAGTATAATAAATATATATATAGTCTTGCTAGAAAGCGTGTTCAATAATGGAAACTTTCTTTTCAATTGTAAGCAACTTTGCAGTAGCTGTATCATCTCAGCCATTAAATTGGAATCTGTCTTATGATCTGTGATTTTTTGTTGCCTTCTTTCTTGCTGGCAATCCTTTATAATTTCTTATTAATCTCTATTTTTTTATATTATACGTTTATTCATTATTGTAAATACTTCATATATATACATATATATAAATAATATATATACGCTTTTTAATTACTCTTCATATATATATTATTATTATTAATTTATATTTGTTTTAGTGTATATAATAATTAATAATATATATAAAAAGTGTGATGTAATGACAAGAAGAAGAGGAATGAGCTATGGGATACCTGTATATGATGGATTTGATCAGTTTTTGAATTGACACGTATTGTGCTCTAATGGATTCTATCATCTGAACATTCGGATAAGTCATTCTTTCTTTGTTCTTATTATTATTATTATTTTTTTTAGTATAAATGTGAATTTTCACTTTCATTCTCACATCCTGTGGAGACTCATATTTGCTTGTTCCTGTCTGGTTTTGTATTCTGCCATTTTATATTTTCTTCTATTTTTTTGAAAGTATTTTACATAATAATAATTGCGGTCATCTTTGAGCTTTTGTGATAATGCCTCTATTTTCATTTGCAGTTTCAGTTGTTTGCTCTCCTCCTTTAGTTCATTGTCGTGGTTGATCGTTTCTTCACGAACGCTTGAAAGGTGTGTATTAATTTGTTGTCTTCTCTTTGTTTAAGTGAAATGTATCTATTGCTCGTGAAAAATATGAATATTGTTAGTTAACTTGTTGTATGATTGGTGTTTTTGCCTCCTTTACACTTCTTTCGTTGGCCATATGTTGGGATTATGAAAACATATGTGATTGTTTAGTTTTGAACTCTTTTCCTAAATGATTTTGATATTATTAATTATTATTATTTGATTGTATCATGCTTATTACAATATATTTTTATGTGGTAAGTGCCTTTATATATTTTGTAGATATATATATTCTGCATATTGTGTGTGTATATATATATATAAATATATAAATAATAAATTATTGTATTCTATGATAATATTTATGTATTATATATTTTGTGTATATACAAGTAGTGTGATCGTGATGGATTCGGATAAGGAGAGAAGAAAGAGACGTAGGAAAAAAGCAAGAGAGGTCTATAGAAATATACTAGTTGTGGATAAAGAAAGACTGCTTGAATGTCGTAGAATGCAATATAATCAAAGTATGGGAAAAGCAACTAACCATAACCAGCAACAAATTAATATTCCAGTTGCCTCTATTTCTCATGTTGCATCTGTTCCAATTTCATATTCTGCTAGATTTGCTCGTTTGGGATCCATTCAATTGATAGTCTGGGAATTGCCTTCCCTTTCAGTTTGCTAATATTGTACTGCAAAAAAATTCATTTATGAGCCTCCTTCATTTTGTTGCTCTTCTGGTTATGTGTCTTTGCTTCCAATCAGAAGTAATATTTTATTAGAACAGTTATTTTTGGCTGAAAATTCAGACATTACACGTAGATTTAGGCGAAGAGTGTGATCGTACAATAATAATTTAGCTTTAACATCAATCAATATGAAAACATATCCTAACTTCTGTTGGAGCAATGGAGGCGTATATACTTTAAAAGTTAATGGCCAAGTAACGCATAAATTAGAAGCATTTAATGATTGTATTGAGCTACTCGAACGGTTGCAGCTATTTTTTTTGGAATCTGCCAATGATATAGACTCAAATTGTTTGGCAAAGTACAACCTAGAGCCTGATATTTTAGAATTGCTTATTCGTGCTTTAGTAGACAATCCTTATTTTAGAGTTTTCAAGCGGTTGTGATCTTGGGAATCTTTGCAAAACTTTACTGTCGTTTTGCGCGCAACTTCACAGCTGAATCAAAAGACACATAATATCCCTCCGGTTGAGTAGATTGCTGGTATATGGGATGAGACAACCAATGAACCTGATGATATGAGACATGATATTAAAGTGTACAGTGCAGACAGTTGCCCTCATTCCATTTTATGCCACTATGGATGCTATGACCCATTGCAGTATCCTTTGTTGTTTCCTATGGGAAAGCCAGGATGGCATGCTGGAATTGAGAGAAATGCAACCTCTAGAGATAGGAGGTCACCTTGTTTAGATCAAAATTTGGTTGCACCTATAGTTGGGCAAACTGCAGATGATGTTTTGCATCAAAAGGACGAAGGTATATCTTTGTTTTTTGTGTTCCTTTGCTCTACAGGTTTTCCATTCAGTAGAGTAATACATTGTTTGCCTTCTTTGTTGGATGTTGAAAATAATTGCAGTTTACTAGCAAAACTCTAAGAAGTGCTCAAATGTTTCATGCCATGAGTATGTTGTCTATCGTTGCCAAATGCAGCAAATTGACTTTAACTCTATTCTTCATGGTGGAAGATTGAGCCAGCAATATATAATTGATAGTTACATAAAAATAGAAACTCAACGGTTAGATTATTTTAAGATAGAACAACAACAGTGTGATGCAAGAACTTAAACCCTTCAGGGAATTGTTGACTCTTTAGGAGTTGATGGTTTGGATGATCCAACAAAGATAGATTATCGTATTATTCTTTCATCATCTTTTATAGGAGGGCCAAGAGACATGATGAAAAGGTATATAAATGCAATGAACTTGGTGCAAAAATATGAAAAATCATATTTATTTATAACAATGACTTGCAATCCAAATTGGAAAGAAATCAAAGATAATCTTTTACCTATAGAAGAGCCTCAAGATCAACCAGATTTGGTTGCTCGGGTTTTTAGAGCAAAACTTTGTGAATTTAAGCCTGAAATAATTAAAAAGCACCTTTTTGGAAAAGTTACTGCGTATGTTCATGTTATTGAGTATCAAAAGCAAGGATTGCTTCATGCGCATTAGATAATTATATTAAAGGACCAACATAAGTTATCTTCTCCTGAATTATATGATGCTATTATGAATGCTGAAATTCCTGATGATCCAAATTCTTTGCTATATGCTTATATTGTTTCTCATATGATACATGGACCTTGTAGAGAAATGAATCCGAAAAATGCCTGCATGCAAGATTGTAAATGCAAAAACAAATATCCTAAGCATTTTTGTAGTATGACTACTCATGGAAAATTTGCTTATCCTGATTATAAGAGAATGAATGATGAAAAAAGAGTTCTTGTGCGTAATTCATATTTGGATAATCGTTATGTTGTTCCATATTGTCCTTATTTGTTAGCAAAGTTTAATTGTCATATAAATATAGAGGTGTGTTCTGATTTTAAGCTTTGTCAAGTACCTTTACAAGTACATATACAAAGGGCATGATAAAATATGTTATAATATTGTTGATGAAAGTTTTTTAATGAACATTGATGAAATCAAAGAATTTCAACAAGCACGATGGATATCTGTTGTTGAGGCTTTTTGGAGAGTTTGTAGTTTTGATATTGTTGAGATGCAACCACCTGTAATAGTATTGCCAATACATCTTCCAAATCAACAATGTGTTCGTTTTGGATGGCAAAGACCATTGAGTGAGATTCTTGGTAATCCACTTCTTGGTAGAACTATGTTAACTGAATTCTTTTGGATGAAGACAAATGATTCTTTTGCACAGCAATTAAATTTATTGTATGGAGAATTTCCAGAATATTTTGTGTGGGAGCACAAAGAAAAGAAGTGGAAGATACGAAAAACATAAATTGTTGTTGGGAGAATTGTAATTATTGATCCCACTGAGGGTGAACGTTACTTCTTAAAAGTGTTTTTATCAAATATAAGAGCACCTATATCTTATAGCGATTTATTAACAGTTGGACAGCAATCATTCTCATCTTTTCGAGCTGCAACATTGCATAGGGGATTGCTTGAGTCTGATATTTATGCTAAACAATGCCTTGAAGAGGCTACTAAATTTCAAATGCCTTCAACTCTTAGGAAGCTTTTTGCTGCTTTGCTTGTTCATTATTCACCACCTGATCCATTGTTTCTTTAGAATAAGTTCTTTGATGTTATGTCTGATGATTACGCTAGGAGTGGATGTTTTTCTGAGAATATAGTTAGGAAAAAACCTTCGGACAGTATAGATAAATTTCTCATGTGTATGGGCAAGTCAATTCACGATTTTTCATTGGGCAATTCTGTTGGAAAAATCACAGAGAAAATACTTTTTTGTCGATATCTGGCATATGAAAAAAGTATTCCAATACCAGCGGATGATTTGCAGAGTATAAGAAGATTAAATGAAAGGTAACAATTTGCATTTATGTCAATAATAAATAAAGTTGAGCACAATGAAGGTGGAGCATTCTTTATTGATGGACCGGGTGCAACTGGAAAAATATTTTTGTATAGAGCACTTCTAGCATATATAAGATCCAAAGGAGATGTAGCACTGGTTGTTGCTACTTCAGGTGTTACTGTATCCCTTTTGCCTGGCGGTCGTACTGCACACTCAAGATATAAATTGCTTGTTAATATTAATGAAAAGAAGGATGCAAAAATAAGCAAGCAATCAAGTCTAGCCAAAATGATTCTTATTGCAAAACTTATTAGATAGGATGAAGCTTCAATGGCTAATAGAATATTAATTGAGGCATTTAACAGGTTGTTACGAGATATTACTGATAAAAAAATAAGCTATTTGGAGGAAAAGTCATCGTCTTTGGTGGTGTTTTTAGGCAAACATTACCTATAGTGTCTCGAGGAAGTAGGCAACGTACGATAGATGCTAGCTTTGTTTCATCTGAAATTTGGCCATCTATTGTGAAAATAAAACTCAAACAAAATATGCGAGCAATAGATGATCCAGCATTTTCTTCTTTTTATTGAGAGTGGGAGATGGTTTAGAGCCATACATTTTTTAAGATAATATTATTATTCCACGCACTATTTTCTTACCATTTATTGATTATAGTACATCTATAGGTGATTTGACTAATTATGTCTTTCCATCAATTCATTCATTTTCATATGATGCTTATGATCTAATAAATAGAGCCATACTAACTCCAAAGAATGAAAATATGATTGAAATAAACAACTTGCTTATCAATAAGTTACCTGGGATAGCAAGACAATACACTAGTTATAATAAGGCAGGAAATCCGCAAGGTTAAGAACAATATGAGGAATTTTTCAACACTGTTCTTTCTAGCAACTTACCTGCTCATCAGCTAATTCTTAAAAAGAATTGTCCCATTATGTTGCTTCGTAACCTGAATCCTGTTGAAGGTTTGTGCAATGGAACTAGATTAATTTGTCGAGAATTAGTAGATAAATTTATGAAGGTTGAGATAGCCACTGGTGATCTAAAAGAAAAAGTTGTCTTTATACCACAAATACCTTTAGAGTGCAGTGACAAGGATAAATGCCCAATTTCTTTTAAAAAATTCCAGTACCCTGTTAGGCCATGTTTTGCCATGACTATAAATAAAGCACAAGGCCAAAGATTAGATTATGTTGGGATATATTTACCTCAGCCAAGTTTCTCTCATAGACAATTATATGTTGCATTGTCTCGTGCAAAAACAACAAAATCAATAAAGGTTCTTGTACAACCACCTGTATCTACAAGCACTCCTCAGCAATTTATGAAAAATATTGTTTATGTAGAGATATATGAAATGATTAACAGAGGTGTATAACTCTTTAGTTTTATACCTTTTTTTTTTTTCCTTTTATAAACTATGGGATGTAATATTCATATTGTTAATTTTTTCTCGTCTTTATTCATGCTTTGTTGTCTTCTTTGTATTTTATTTTTCTGTTTTGCTCAATAATGAGAGCACCTTATAATAGGTTTTTTTTCCCTTGACTATCGCAGGTATAATCCAAAATGACATAGGCGTTGGTTCATATCAGAGACGTTACACCAGAATTGAGAAGTTGGAGTGTAAAGGTACTTGTGCACTCAAAAACTAGAGGCATCATTCAAATCACAGTTCAAAAAAATATCAGCATCTCACCTTATTGATGGGGAGGTTAAACTTTCGTATTATATGCTAAAAATCATAAATTTATTTCATGCAGTAAATTATTTATCACTTTGTTCCTTTAATAAGTGCACTACATTGATGTTCTACATTGGTTAGATATTTAAAATTTGTATTTTTTCAGGTGCAATTAAATATATATATATATATTTATTTATTTATTTATTTAAACATGGAACATATGTTCTCACGCCACACTTTCATGGTATTTAAATTATTTCAAAATTGCACTTGTGTTTGTGATTCATGTATATTCTTTCTAATTATGCTAATGTGATGTCACTTCATCTTTCTTTCTTTATATAATTTTGGCTGTATTTTAAAGGGAATAAATTATAAGACAACTAAATTTCTTTTGGCTACTTCTTATTGTGAAAGAAATGCATTTATTAATCTCTTTGAACATTGGAGTGTTTTAATCAAAATGCATATTAAATGTTGCTAATATCTATTTCACTGTGAATAAAAAAACAAAGTCAGTGTTTTGGCTTAATCATCATCTATTGATCTATGTTTTACTATTTGCTTTTAACTACATGCTTGAGGCTCTAATTTTTCTCAAAAAGATATGCTGTCAAGACTTTTTGATATTGTTATTGGTAATTTTTTGGATTATTGTATGCATTAGTCACAACATCTTTTCCTTATTCTTTATGTTCGTTTGATTGTTTTTGTTTGTTCTTTGTGACTGTTTGCCTTCTTTCTTATCCTATATCTTATTTATAGGTCTTCATTTATCTACTGGTGTGCTTTTCTTTCTATTATTTAGTTGAAAAATTATTATATTTTCTCTAGAATCTATGTTGTTTTAATTATTCTTCTTGGTGAGATTTCTACAATTAGTGCTATCTATTACACAGTCAATTAAGTGTATAGTTGTTTACCACGTCTTACTAATGAGTTTTTATAAATTGGGGGATTTCTATTGTTTTTTCTCTTCTTTTATTTTTTTATTTTTTCCTTTTAAATTCTTTTTGGGAAGGGGCTGGATTGAAATTGAAGAAACCCAGTCAAATTTATCCCTAAAGCTAAACTTTCAATATTGTAATAGTAGCTATTGGGCCCGCTCAATTTTCTTTTATTTTTCATAGGTGGCCCACTTTTTGTTGTAGGAAGTACTTGAGTAACTTGCAATATTTCTTCCCCCTTCGAAGACAGATTCCATCAGTTGACAAATGTTGTAAAGAGCGTGTCCAAGAAATTAAAAAAAAAAAGGGAACGTGTTGCTTTGAAACAAACAAAGCAAATGTTACTTTAAAAGGAGTGATTTCTTTATGTGATAAACTGCTTAGATGTTTATAATTGCTAATAATATTCTATGTGAATTCATAAAAATACAGGGAACAAAGCTTCTTGCTTCTTTGTTTTTCCTTCATATCATTTTGGCTGTATTTTAAAGCAAGAAAGTTATAAGACAGCTAAATTTCTTTTGACCACTTGTTATTGTGAAAGAAATACACATATTTATCCATTTGTACATTCAAGTATTTTAATAAAAATACATATTAAATTTTGCTAATGTCTATTTGGCAGTTTACTTCCTTTGCTATTTCCTTCTCATATTTTTTTTTTTAGCATAAGTTGTATCAAATATTGAGAATTCAAAATATGCACACAACGTATTCATTTATTTCAATAGTATAGTCTACAAATAAATGTAAGAGATATGCATGTCCAAGAAATAAATAAAAAAAGAATGCGTTGATTTGAAATGAACAAAGTAGATGTTCCTTTAAAACAAGTGATTTTTTTTATGTACTAGACTGCTTAGATATTTACAATAGCTAATAATATTCCATCTCAATTCATAAAAAATGCAGGGAATAAAGGTTCTAGCAACACTCTTTGATGACGTTATCAAGCTATTTGAAAAGACATTGTGCCTTTATGATTCATATATTGTTTCTAATGCACGAGTTATTGTTGCAAATCCTAATTATGAGAATTATGGGCAAAGATACACATGGATTATCATGCAAAAGACTGTCATCACAAGGGGGCTAGAAAATGCAATGCCTCTAACATTTCAAGTTCCGCAACTTCCTTCTTTTGGTGAACTTCTGCCATCTCAGAATAAAGAAACAGTGGGTAAGCAATCTAAATTTGTAAATGCATGAATGAATTAACCATTTTGACTCTAGCAAAAAAAAAGGTCAAACACTCATCCTGTTTTGTGATACAGATTTGCTTGGTATAATGATAGAGAAATTTGAGCCATGCACGGTTGGAAGTCCTCCAAGAAATTACAAAGTTCATGAATTTGCTCTGATCAATCATGAGTGGGATCTCTTATCTGATTACTTTCTATTTAATTCTTTCCTTAATGATCCTTAATTTGAAAAAAAAATATATATATATTAACGATTTTAATACTTTGTTGTAGGAAAAAACCTTTAATACTGTTACTTTGGAATAATATTTCATTATCTGAAGGAAGAGTCATTTTGAATGCTAGGGATGCAATGCCAGTAATATCTGCTACCAAGCTTACTTTGTCAATACATTTTGGTCAGCATTATATAAAAAATATATATTTATTACAATATTATAGAAAGATGCTTCTCTCTATCCCAGTAATGTAAGAAATATTAACTTTGTGTTAGTCATTTATAAGAAAAATCGATTGTGTTCTTTTAGGTTTATCAGTTGGTTCTACATCACTTACGACAGTTGTAGTTGATCCACCAATGCCTGACGTTCAAAAACTGAAAACATGGTGAGAGTTTGATTATTAGATTTGTATATTGTTATGCAATTATTTAATAGCCACTTTGAGTTGTCACTTTATTTGGAGTGCAGTTTATGCTAAATTCTCACATGTTTTGTAGGAGAGTAAACAATCAGCAATTCATTCGAAGTGCCTTGGACGATGTTCATGAAACAATGAAAAATCGGCAGTCGGTCATGCTGCCCACAAAAAAACTTCACTCTGTTGCTGAGATCATAAGAATCAACGATGTAAGGCACATTGAGTTCCGTAAAATAATAAATTTAGATTCAATATTTATGCTATATATATACATAATGATTCATTGTGTGCATTTTTTAATTCTTCTTCTTAGTATTTTTATAGAATAACAATTTAATTAGTATCTGTTCTTATGTGCCATAGATGGACAAATTTATGTTGAATGTCAAGATACAGATAACTGAACCTGATCAAAATATTTTTTATGTTGTCTGCTATGCATCATATGCAGCAGACTGTTACTGGAAAATTGATTGCCAAAGGTGCAACAAAAGAGTTCTCACTAAGCCAAGGTGATTTAAAATATTAGGCCCTTTTTTGACAAAAAAAAAGGAAAAAAGAAAGCCACCAATAATGTTCAATCTTAGGAATTTTGAAAAAGAAGTTCTATCTAATATTGGTCTTTCCTTTGACAGAGAAAGAATTATAGCAAGGATTATTGATGAGACAGGAACATTACAGGTAACTGCATTTGGCCTTGATGCTGTAAAAATTATGAATATGAATGCAGTAATGGCAATGGAGATGTACAATGCTGTGAGTACTTACTTCTGAACATTGAATTCTCTCTGTCATTCATACTTCTTGTAGTGAATGTCCTTGCTTTTCTTGTGCAATTTTCTACTCCCTCTGTTTTTGTTTAGTTATATTTTCTATTTGTCATTTGGTTGATTTTTTTCGTTGTGTTTTTTGTCAAGAGATTATAATTAAAAATCAATTATTGTTCTTTATTTTTTGTTACCTTTTTGGTATTATACAATAATCAAGTTGTTATCATAATTTCTGCTCTATTTATATTGCTTGGTTACATTATATATATATTCCAGAAGTTCAAAAGAATTAATTGTAAAAAATAGTTTTCTGCATCATGGCTTACCTATTTACATTTTTAAATTTTCGGAGGATAGTGATTTGTTGGGATTGCTGAAACCACCTATTAGCTTCTCTTTTTGCATCTTTCGTTTAGCTTTCTGCCTTTTCCTTTCTTTCCTGCACAATTTAGCAGCTAATTTGCTTGTGTAATTGTACTTCTCTATTGATTAAGAAATATAACCCAATGGTCATTAACTTTACCAGGGTAATGTGCCTTCAATAGAAAAAATGACTTCAGACATAGAGTCTAAGACTTTTCTTGTAAAGTTGAAGAAAACTTCTCAGGAGAAACATGATGCTGCCACCCATATTCAGTACACCATATTAAGTCTTGTTGAAAATAAAGAGAGAACTACTCAAGGAAATGAGCATTTCGCAACGAATATTGAGGAAGAATCTGCCATGGTGCTTCGTTTAGATAAGCCTCATATTGCAAAAAGACTTTTCTCACAAGGTATTCTTCTCTGCTATATAACAGTTTTTCGAATGAACGTGCTGATCTTTTCTCCTACTTTAGTAATTTAGCCAACATTTCCTTGGCATTTAAACACACTTCTTTAAATTAATTTATAATTTTTTACTCTCAATTTCTCTTAATAATAGAGAGTAGCTCTGGTAGTACATCATCTTCTTCATCCAAGAAAATGAAAGGTTCATTAATAGGTGAGCAATTTATAAATATTTTGAATATGTTCTGCTACTGTAATTATATTTGATTAATGAATATTCTCTAAAATCCCTTTTCTTTCCAAAGAAGAATATGATCAAGAAATTACAGAGGATAGCACAACTCTTGGCGAACCCACCTAGAACACGAATAATGGAAGTGCTTTGCTTTTGTCTCTCGAAGCTCCTAAAGAAATCAATTATCTTGCTGAGTGCATTTGTAAATAAATAAGTTTTAGGCTCACATGAACGGCCTTTCTCTCCTTTTGAAAAGTGCACTGATGAATGGCAAGATAAAAAGAATTCTTCATGTTTATGCATGTTTTGAACAAACAAGGTGTACAGCTATGTCCTTGTTTTAGAAATAACAGATGTTGCTTTTGTGGATCTTATTTTGGCTGTGATGTGAGAAGTCTACTTTCCAGCCTTCAAGTTCCAAGTCTTATCCAAGATTAGTACTGCCTTGAGGAACTATCTGCTTATTCCATGCATAGGAATTATTTCTCCATTTAAGGTTCATATATATATGTGTATATATAATATAATATATATTTTTATTATATAATATAATAACGTATATATTATAATAAATAAATAATATATAATATTAATATAATGTGTGATATTATAATAAAAAAATATAATATAACAAAAGAACACTAGATATCGTATCAAAATTTACACGACAATTTCTAGCACAGCTTTCTCTATTGCAATTTCATTCTAAAGCTTAAATACAACATACTATCAATCCGACATTAACATGCAATAATAATAAAATAAATAAAATTGCAAATAACAATGTTATAGTATGGCAACAAAAAAGGTTTCATAAGAAAAGTTATTTCGGTTGTTTCACCACCTTTTCTTTTTATACTAATAATCATAACACACAACATACATTTCCAATCAAATTTTAGTCCTTGGCAACCAAGAAATAGCAACTTAATAGGTATGTTAAAAATCTTGCATATCATATTTTAATCAAATTATATTAGAAAAGAACTTAAACTAAGTCATTTTTTAGTAGGATAAAAAAAAAGGAAATTTTTTTCACATATTTTATGCACTTGTAGAGCCATTCATGTACTACTCCATCTTTGCTGACCTTGAAAATGAGCAAAGCAAGAATAAGATTCCTTGTAGCCGAAAGTATGAGATGTTGGGTTTGCACCAAATTTCATATTACAAAAATACTTAATCAAAAATAAATAACTACAATGTCTTAATAGTTAAACACGAAACGCTACTTGTCAAGCAGCCCAAACCACACCTATGTTCATTTTCCAATTACCAATTAAATGTATGAGCAGGCACAGCACCCGAAATCACAGCTTTCTCCAATTTGCAATTGCTTATTTTCCGATACAATATAAATTTTATTTAGTTGTTCATCATCAATGCTTCTGCTCCGTTACGTGTGCCACTCAGCAAAACATCATCAATATTAATTGTGGCTGTACTTGTGAATTTCTTCCATATTTACTTCTTACCAAAGTACATCTATACTGCACTGAGCATACTTCTTCACAAATCAACCACTTCACTCATTAACCTTTGCTGCCCTTTTTCTACTTAATTTGAAAAAGAGCTAAACGATGGCAGGATTACTCTCCAATTGTCTTTCAGAACAAATGAAGTTGGACATAAAAGCTCTGTTTATAACTTCTCTTGAAGAAGGAAATCTATTCACTTTCCTGTAGTTTAATTTAACTATGTACTTTCTAATATAAATAATAAGTAAACATGACTTTCATTTTTTTCATTTCAGAAGTCGAACAATTGTTCAATGAACTTTACATAATGTTCGCGGGATATAAAGACCAAGATATTCTCAAAAAAGAAATTGAAGATCTTTTGTCGGATTTAGATGAAAAATGATGCTATCATATTTGAAGCCCATTTTCGATTTAGTTATATATGGCAAGTTGATGACTCCCGTTAGAGATTTCATAACTTTCTCATACTTGTAAGTATATTTACTTAATATAGTATTATACTTTATATATACATATATATATCTACTTAATATTATATTATAAATTATAAAATCAAATCTAATATTAACAGGCATAATTTACAATCTTGCTTTAGGTGCAGCGAGGTTAGAATGCTTCTTATGGCTCTCCGCAAAAATGAAAAATCTAAATCTTTCATGGAGTACATAGTATACCGTAATGAAGATATCAAGTTGTTAAAGCAAATCTACGCTGAGGTACAATGTTTGAGGTACTCCAAAAATGGTGCTTCTGCCAGTGGAACTCCAATGCAGTGATGTTAGCTGGATGCTATGTTTTTTGCCAATTTCTGTTTAGTTTCCTTATGTAAAAATATTTTCACTATATAATGCATATATAAATATGACTATATATATGTGTGTGTGTGTGTCTGTGCATATATGTATCCGTGCATCTAACTATGTTAATGTATGACCAAGTATTGTAATATATTTAGCTACTTTTAAATTGTTATAGTTCTTAGCAAATATTCTTTCTTCTTGCAGAATAACAAAATTTTTTGCCTATTTTCCATTATTATCGCTCATTAACTGTGTAATAGTTATAATAAAACCAAGATAATAGAAATACACAATAAGTATATTATATACTTTCTTTTATTTTTTCTCTATATATTATTTATTGGAAAGTATTATGATACATATAAAGTATAGCAATTTTCATTCATTTTTTTAACAAATGCAAATATCTTACTAATAATTATTACTTTTAATATGAGAAGCCTCTGCACAATTTTTCTATCTCGATAACAATAACAACATCTCATGCCAAATTATTATCCATAATCTTAAGAGTTAAAGAATTAAAAATAAATAAATAAATAACCTTCTTACTGACATTGAATTAAATATGTCCTAAAGTCAAAAAGATTCCAGAAAAAGATTATGCATATGAAATGCAGAATACAGATAATTATATAATTAATAATATTTCTACAATAAGTACATATTCTATAATATTGTACAATATCATATAATTACATTCAAAATTATACCAAACTTCTAAAGTTCTAATCATAGCATAATCCTGCCTCATCATCACAATATTTGGCTCATCGTCACAATATCTTGGCTCAATCTTAATGAGGTCTTTAGCATTGCTCTTCTCTCTAATACCATGGCTATCTAGTCCACAGCTTTAACTTTTCACTGACCTTTTTGTTTTGCAATCAACCTTTCTCGCTCAAATAAAATGCAAGAGAATGATAAAAGATAAGCAAACATAATGCTCTCTGCAATTAAATATATATATACCTAATAAATTTTTTTATAGAGATACACACAAATATCATGGTAATAAAATATTCCCAACTACTCGCTTGAGTAAATAAAATACAATCCTATTGCGTAGCAGCTATTTTAAACATGCCATTTTTCCTTCATTTTGACATAAAAATGACATGTGGTAGCTTCTCTCTGAAAATCACTCCAAATTTTTTTTTCCAATGTTCATTTTACAACAAAATACTATATCTATGTATGTGTATATAAGTAGCATTTTTACGTACAGAACCACAACAAACAAAAAAAAATTAAATAAATAAACACCAAAATGCAATTCTCTAGCTACCTACCAAAGAAACAATGTCACGACAGCTAACAAGACAACACAAAGCCTGAAAAGCTGAAACAATTAATAGTGGTGCTAGAGAAAGTATCAATTCACAAGTGAAATAGTAATTTTTATCTTATTCCTTCAAATAATAATATATATGTACGCCACAAGAAAAAATTGAGGCCACATTGCTACAATAGAAATTTTCATCTTTATCGCATCATTGGCATTGCAAAAAATGCCCATCCACTGACGAAAAAGATTTGGATATTCATAACCATTCAAAGGAGGGAAACTCTACAACTTCAAATCCCAAGCTAAGCACCACAATCATTTTCTTATTTTCATTGTTATTTTATATTATCACGCCATTTTCTTTCTTTTTTATTAACAAATTCTTTATTATTAACAAATTTTTCTTGGAAAGACATGATTTTTCTTTTTCACATTTAAGATTACATAGAAATAAGTTATAATCACTAATCAGCTTTGTGGTATTAACACAAGAACTCTTTCCTTCATGTTACAACCACTCATTTTCTGATTTCTTCAAACAAACAAACTAATGACCACCCTTGCAATTGCCCAATGGTGTACCACATGCAAGAAAGGTTATGCTTTTTATCACATAGGTATCCCTTAAATATATGTTATTTTTGTATTTTCATAAGCAAAATTAACACATCATTATTTTAACATAATCTATAATATTATTATTTTTAATGAATATAAAATATCATATGATAAAAAAATCTATAAACAACAATAATAATATAAATATTAGCACTAATATTATTATGAAATATATTAAAACATATAAACAGATATATCAAATACCTATATATGTATTTTAAAAGGATATGGATAATTTCTTGCAAAAACAAATGCAAACATAAATGGTAATTGGATTTTTGAATATCCATTGATGGGTAAACTATTTTTGTACATATATGAATGTCTTATTCTTTGAAACAATCCATGATTTGTAGGGACAATGATGTGTTTAAATGTTGGAAAGGATTACAAATGTACATTACTACATTTAATAACCCTTCCAAATTTTTTAAACACGTCATTCTTATTAGCCAACACAAAACTTTAGCTAACAAAAAAATGTATGAATAACAATATAGATTCCAACATTTCTATGCAATAAAAATAAAATAAATAAAGTTGGAATCACAATGTTATAGTATAGCAACAAAAAAGGTTTCTATAATACATTCTATTGATATCCTGAAAAGAAGTTCCAACGCAGCTTTTTCCCTTGGAACTTCTTTCCAAGATTTCAATGCAATGTACTATGAAATTTATACTTGTTGCTTTTATAACATTGCAATTATATTGCAAATACAGCAAAAGGGGGAAAAAAATTGTATTATGCTATGTTTAGGTCTTGGAAATGATTACAAATGTAGATCATTACACTTAGTAACTTTTCCAACTTTTTCAACCACATGATACAAATATATTGAAACATATAAACGGATTTATTAAATAGCTATATATTTACAATGGATGCTAAACAAATTCAATATGTGATCACAACATTAGTATTTGTTTGTAGTTGATGGGTAGACTATTTTTATAGTCATCTGAATGTCTTATTTTTTGGAACAATGGATGATTTGCAAGGACAATGTTATTTTTTATCATAGAATGCAAATTTATTTTGTCAAAAGCACTCAATTGTTCGAATTCCAATTTTGAAATGGTCGTTGACCACGACAATGTGGACATTCATACAAACTTATCGGCTTAGTTGATCTATGTTATGATCCAATTATCGGCTTAGTTATTCAAATTATTGATAACATATAATTTTGGACATTCATACAAACTTTTACTTTTGCCTATTTTGCAATGTGGCACTTTATTGTACTATTGTAGTATCACTAACTTCCAACTATCTATCATCTTGGTATGCTTAGTGGCTATATTCATTTTGGTATGATTTTGGTATGTTTAAAACTACTGCAATAATTTTGAATAAATTTCAAATAATTCCTATTTGCAGAATTTCTATAGCTTCTAATTGGAAATAAAGAAAAAAGGGAACATTACCAATGGAAGACACGATGGACTTAAGCTTTGACAAAGCAATTAAAGTGCACACAAGAAACTTGTTCGGTCATATAATGGAAACCAACTACTATGTTACAAGACTAATGGAGCAAAACTCTTAGCAATAACTGGTCCTGTCAAGACTCAATACGATTACAATTTTACAATTGAGCCATTTTTTGCTGAAATGTACAAGCCTACATTCAATTTCAATGGAGATGAACAATGGAAGGAAAATAATGAAGTTCAAGACTGGCTTGCCTTTACTATTATACGAGTTCAACCTAGAGGTATAATCCACATTTCCTATCTTTAATCTATTTTTATTCTTCATTATACTTCTACAATTCAATCTTCATTAACATTTTACTTTTGAAATAACAGATAATCAAAATATACCAATAGAAATAAGTGATGAAGTGAGCGATGAAGACTCTGAAGAAGCTGCTACAAACAATTTATTCAAGCAATAAGTTTATTTCTTACAAATATTTTTAGTAGCATACTGAATTTATCTTACAACATAACAAAATTTATTGATTAACATTACTTTTTATTTACAAGGTATTGCCTACTATGAAGCATTGTTTGGTGAGTTAGCTATCATGCCTTCCTCATTTACTTACTTTATTAATACATATACTCAAGAGATGCCAGGAAAAAGTTTATACATTTTGGACGTTAATAACTGATACATCCATGTATGAACCAACATTACATCTCGCACACAATTTTCTCTACAAAATCACTACAATATGATACAAATAATAATTCAACTTTTTGCCAGCATCTACCATTAGGATTAGTAATTTCTTTAACAACCTATACTAAGTCGTGTTTGCTTATGCTGTGGAAACAAAGCATGGCCCATTATAATGGAATCTAGGATGTTTGTAAATGGCTGGGAAGAATTTGCAAAAGCACATAAGCTTGTTGAGGGGCATCAACTTTTGGTGCAACATACAAGGCTAAGTGTAACGTCCTGTGTCACGATAGCATTTCGCCCCGCGACCCGAGACGCTACTCGCGAACTAAAAACGAGCTAAAACTCAAATACAGGAACTAACAAGAAACAAATGAACTAAGATCCCGAGATAACATTTAAAATAGTAATATCATTCAAAATACAAAATATCTAGGCATCTATTACATGCCGCTCAAAATACAACTTATAAGCTTACAAGTTCCAGCTTAGCAAAGTTCACTATTTAATACATTTCAAAAGAACTATTCACGTTCCTACTGGAGCAACACTTGGATCATCAAGACTTACGAACCTACAAAATATGGTGAAATTATGAGTCCACTGACCCAGTAAAACTCACGGCATAGGAATAGGAATGAGATAGTTTAAAAAAAAAAACGAGTACGTTAACAATAAAACAAGAATGTGATTTTCATAAACGGACTAGAACAAACAGACGAGCAAAACAAACATTTATCAAATCATTGATCACATTCAAGTCGTATGGCTGAAGCAAATATTTTGGTAGGTCTGTCACCCTTATAACTCTAACTTATAACATTTTGATTTCTTTATCCCTTCAAACTCTCGAGGGAGCAATATATAATCAATAAAGCACAACCGACGTACGTGCTTTAGGATAGCTCTTCAAAACCTACCTCCAGGGTCATCCGAACCACCCCACTTACAGCGATTTACAAGAGCTCGAACCGACAATCCGACGTTGCCCAATTCGATACTCCTGAAAATTCCTAGGTCCCAACTTGCTTGCTTATCATGAGGCTAACAAAAAATGAAACATTCGAGCATATCATGTAATCGTGAAGCCGTTTGGCCTAGTTTGATTGACCAACTAACAAGAATTGAACAAATTTGGAATCTAGGTCAATCGTTTCATTCGAGCAAACAAGAATCGGACTACGGACTAGAGGATTCTTGTGTTAGAAATCTTAAACGTACTTTAGAAGATTTGATACGAACTCGGTAGGTTGAAAAATGAAGTCGAAAACACGTTTACGCTCACTGGAATGAGCGCTTGAGCATGCAAATAGTGACTCTCGCCACGTATCTGGGCGCTTGAGCACCCAAATGGGTGCTTAAGCGCTCAGTTACAGCTTAAATCAAGGTTCCAAGTTTTGAAGTGGGGGTCAGAACGGCGCTTAAGCGCCTAGCGTCTGGAAAAAAAATTTGGAAAACTGGATCCGGGTGAGCGCTTAAGCGCCTGGTGGGCGCTTGAGCGCTCACTCTTGGGAAAAATTTTCAATTTTTCACGTCTTCTCTTTTCTTTTGATTTTTAAATCAAATTTTCATTTTTGGGGCCATTTTATGCTTATGTATCTTTATAAACATCATTTTAAAACTTTTGTTTAAAGATTTTGATAAATCGAAGTCGAGTTAAAGAAGTCGTTATGTCCGTATCATGCATTTTCTTAGTTTTAGAAGCATCAATCCTCCTCATAGTCCATGGTCCTGGGTTTAGGTCCAAATCGAAGTCTAGGTGTTCATATCTAAGTTGTATCACAAACTTCAAATCTAGTATTTCAAGGTTTGAACATAGGATATCAAAAGATAACACAATAGTAGTACAAAGCTCATAATAACAAGTTTTCGACATGATCAAGAATAACATCATAAGCTCAATATAGGCAACGAATAAAGCATGAAGGTGAAGAGCATATGATCGTAAGGAAAGTACAAGAGTTCCATAAGTCTTACTTGTCGTCCGGACCTTAAAATGATAGTAACCGAGTAATCCGAAAGATCAACGTCTAGAAATAAGATATTAAGTTCTAGGTAAATCTTTGAGGCACAACTTACTAAAGATCATAAGAACAACGAAGTCTTAACTTATCGGAGGTTCGAAGAGATCACCACCTAGATTTCTCTTAAAACTCTTCTTGTTTTCTAAAATAAATTTAAGTGTATGTGTGTGCTAGAAAAATGAAACTGCCGAGAGGAGTTGAGAGAAATGAAGTGGATTGAGTTGCTTGTTGTTTTCCAAATTTTGAATGAAGCATTAGTGAGTGCAACCTCATTTCTTCTACTTATAATGGGGGATTGATGCATTAGGTAATTGGTCAAGAGTTTGAACACTCACTTCTCACCAACCACCATGGAGATTGAAGCATGAATTTCAGCCACTCCCATACCCTCTGCAGATTTGGAATTCCAGCCTATACCTCTCCATCTTTTCATGTGTTTATTGATCTAATTATGTAATTTAAGTGTTTAACTAATAAGTTAAAAATGTGGCTAAAGTTTAGGTCTTGTTTAGGCTTGCTTTTTGGCTTAAATAAAATGTATTAGACCAAGACATCGGAGTGTAAACGAGGAAATTATTTTCGGGTGTTAAAAACATATCTTGAAATTAATTCGTTCTCATTTTATTTGAAATCGATTTAATTTACAAAACCAATGACTCGAAAATTTTAATTAGGGAAATCTCGGGGTGTTACACTAAACAGTGTTGACGCAAGGATCTTTGACAAGAAAGGAAAGGAATTACCTTATCCGTGGACACAACGAATTACATCCCCTTCATTGAATGCTGCTCTTATTGAAGTTTTTATGCAAGGCATGGTAAGTGAGGCTTAATACCATATTATGTAAAATCAAATTTTTGGCTAATTATCAAGCTAATATCTCTATATATATATGCTGCAGTATTTATGGATAAACCGATAGCAGAAGTTTATGGAGAACCTAAACAGCGAAACGCTATCAAATTTTACAATATGAACATTTATTGGGCAAACTACACCATAGGAAGCTGGAACAAGGTTATGACTAATTGTTATCAATACTTTTGTATTGAAAAATTACATTGTTGCTCAAATATAACTAACAAACATTTTATACTTATATATTTGTAGGTGCCACCAACTCTAAAAAGAAAATACTCTCATGATACATCAAAAAATGTGGACATTTATTATGGCTTTAAGAAACAAAGAGTACACGCCACAAAACTGTATGATGATGGTATATGGATTCGACTCATGGATTATGTTTTTGATGAAAATACAAAAGCACAGCAAAGAGAGTGCTTTGGATAGAGGATATTTTAGATACATACAAAGTACACATGTTCAACGGAAGTGGCACCGAAATGGACCATGACTGGTGTCCAATTACCGATTGGAACATGGCTCAAGATCATGACTGAAGAGGATAGGTTTCCTGTTTTCAACATCACAGGTATATGACCAAGATGTGCCATTGAACATTCTCTTGTGCAACTCCCTTGTTCTATATTTGATGAAATTCTGTTACAGACTTTTATTGCCGAATTTTTAGTCTATCTTTATACTTAAACTTACTTTTAATGCTTCTCTAAGTGAAATTGCAATGTATTAATGTATACTTATGGCTGTTGTAGGGTCACATTTTTCTGCACTTTTGTGTCAAGGGGCTTATTGTTACAATCTTTGTTTTGTAAATACTACCGTTGTGCATTGTGCTATCAAGTTCTTTGTGGAATGGAAACATGGTTATGTTATTATTAATTGTACATTAATATATTAGAAGATATCCTCATTAGCCACTGAAATTGCATCAAACAACTTACACATAATCGTAAGATCGTATATCATATGCTTCCATGTTTATGTTTCAGTACAATATGTATGTTTTGCTATCACTTATTACATAAGCATTTATTTGTTTGATGTACTTTTTCTTTCTATTTCCTTTTTCTATTTACACGGACGGGCACTAGTGCGGTCCACTCCTCACTAGTATACATATATAGAAGAAGAAGAAACAAACCTAGTAAATACGCACACAAGCAGAAGCTCGCCAGCCAATGGCAAGCTTGTTCCCCTCAGCTTGCCCGTCGCGGCCGAGCGCTACTTTCTCCCTCTCTCTCTCTTTTTTTTTGGTTTAATTAATTTTTTTAGTTTAATTTTTATATATTATCTGATCCTAAATATATGAATGTGAAATTAAAATAATTACAGAATTTGATTTAGGATACTAAACTCAAAATTGAAAGTAGGTTTGAAATTTGATTGAAATTAACATTAATTGAAATATAAATTTTGAAGGGGGAAAACAAAAAAGAAAAACAAATATATAGAGAAGCTCGGCCATGCTCACTAAGGTCGTTGCTCCATGGCCGAGCACTGTGTAGTTTTTTTTTTTTTTTTGAAAAAAATTAAGAACGTATAATTATTTGTTTACTAAATTATAGTAAGAATTGTTTCATATCTAATCGACTCATTGTAAAAGTTGATTGTGTGTTTAAATTGGATTTGGAAGAATAAGGTTAAATTTTAGAGTTTGAATTTTGGATTTGAAAAATAAGTTTTTGAATGAGATAGTTGAGAGAATTTTTTTAGAGAGGGAATTTTTTTGGATGGTAAGGGTATAATGAAAAGGATAAAAATGTCAAAGTGTATTGTATTTGAAAAAAGTTGTATTGAAAATAGCAAATGAGATAATTTATGTACCTGATATTTATATATAAACTATCAATTGAGGCACCTGCATTGCCTAAATTTTCATTTTACAAAGTTAAGAATATCAATTTGTTTTTAATAATGATAAATATTTTTACTTGAATTTATTATAAAAAAATAACCTAATAAAAAGAAAAATTAAGAGACACGAAAATTGGGAATAAAAAAAGTTACAATTCAAGAAAAGAATAAAATAAAAATATAAATGTGAGAAGATAAAATTAAAGAAATATATTTTGTTATTATTTTTTATAACAACTTGTTTTTTTTTTCTTTTAATATGTTTACTTTTGTAATTTAAGCATGGCGAAGAAAGAAAAAAAAAATCTTTTGCCCTCATGCTTTGTATAGTAGGTCCCCGTGCTATGCATGGCCAATTAATTTAACTTTTTATATACAAAATAATAAATAGAATAAATTTAAAGACTCGTGTGATGTATGTAATATATGATATGATTATTTTCATGTTAATATGTCAACGTCAACTCATTTGAGAAGTATCAAAACAAAACTGTCACCAATAGAAGATGACAATCTTTAAGCATAGTGGAGAATCAAATCCAGAAAATTTAACAGAGATTGGTGTAAGTCACAAGTTTTATTATTTATGTCATTTTCTGGGTGAAAGGCACTACAACCTTAATACATCAAAGTTCCTTAAAAAATTCATATCAAAGCATTAGTTTGGTGCCATATGTCAAACATAGATTGATATGGTATAAAATGTCAATGAAACTATTATGGGCTGTTACATTTGTAAATATTGTGGTGAAAGTCAATATGAATGTGATCATATTTGTATGATCATATGCTTATTTTCCAAATGTGTAATTCAACACCGTGCAAGAAAAGAAAACATGATTTTATGCAAGCAGCCATGACGACTCAGTTCAGATATGTGTGGAGTGTTTCGGATCATTTTGCTCAACTTTCACAACTTTCACCAATCAACTATACTTGACTCTTAAAGGCCTACATGAATATTTCCTTGCTTAAAAGTATATCGTTATTTAAAAATAAGAGAAGTAGAAATTATGTATTCATTTCAATAAGTGAATGCCAAATTGTCAAAACGATCGCAAATTAGCCTGTGGTGAATAATCTTATAGAAATGAACATATAAAATCATAGTGATTATGATCAATTAAGGTAATGATCACCTAAATCAAAAGACACAAACAAAGGCCCAACATGGTCAGAAACGATAAAATTGGGTTGATAAGCAATACACTCCATTCCAAGGTAATTCTTATTTGACAAACCAACTTATCCGATAA